>JAYJME010000297.1:0-26206 GCA_036873775.1 Costaria costata | reverse complement strand
AAACACGTAGTACGCGCGATCGAAGTATCCCACGCAGCTTGCAAAGTTGAGATTCGACGAAATCCTCGATCTCACAGGTGACGTTTTTTTCTTTTATATTACCTGGTATAACGGAATGATAACCCGATTCAGAAACAGTTTCGATTGTGGTCCATTGGGATGTTTACTTCTTGCGACGGAATCTTCACAAACTATACCTGGTACCTTGCACGTATAATGCGTGAATTTGTTCGGTCTCAGGCTAGTGCTGTATTCTTAGTGGCATATACATTTGTGTCCTGCTACTTAAAAGCAGATAAAATCCCAGACAACAACTTACATGTGTGTCCAATACCCACCGGGAGTCATTCAGATGTATTTGTCAAATGGCAACATTAATTAAGGAAGACACGGCAACGTAGTGACAGCTAAATTATACTTCTAGCCTTTGTAGTTTTTTTATCCGATTAGTGCGCACATTCTGAGTTATCTTCCCGTTTTTAAATTGGTAAGAGTGGTGTGGTGGTTTTCAACTTGTCACGGTGGTATGTTTTGTGGGAATCGTGACAACGAGGTCCGAATCTGAAATAGTCAAGGTTCTCATGACCGCCGAGGTCCCGTTTACACAATGAGACTAAACGTGGTGCTGACAATGCCATCAGCTTCATTCGAACGCTGGCGGTCAGTCTGATGCTCTGCCCCGCAGACTTATTATGTACTCTCGAACAACAGTGGAAGATTCTGATACTAGAAGAGTTTAAGTAATGACGATTTTTCCGTCCGTGTGGACGTTTGGAAACTCTCCTCATAACTGCATTAGGCAAACCCACCCAGCGCGAGATCCACAAGCCCCCCACACACCACACGCGACACAATCAAATACCTCTGCAGCATCAACAGCGGCAGCATCGCAGTAGTAGAAGTTCGAGGTCTACTACTCGGTGGGACAGAAGAAGTACCGGATGGGCTGCCTCAAATTCGACCTCAAGAACGCATCAGCTGCATGCAGCAGGCCGCAGTGCTGTGCAATTGGTGTTGTGTGTATACTCGTACAGCCGCAGTAGTGGTAGTAGCTCAATGTCGTCGGTATGAAACCTGACTTAGGAAGGTAAACAACCCGACTGTGCGTGGGTAGGTGCATGCATCATGCATTTGAATTTAAAAACAACAGCAACTCGGCAACTCATAAAACGGCCAAAGCAAGTGTACCAGGGTACGTACATTTTAGTTAATTTCAAAAACAACAGCAAAATAACAAACACCAAAAATGTACCGTACATAGATGCTCTGACGGCCAGTTTTTCTGCGTTCTGCTGAACTTGTACTTTGCCGCAAGCTTTGCCGATTGTCCTTGGAGACAATGTGCGCCTGAGTTAGTTGTTCACTGGCACTGGTTGAAGGAAGCTCACTGCGTAGGGCTAATGTCTTCGATGCTCAACCTGAGTTGACACCCGTCCCCATTCATGACAACCACAACCAAAGATGAAGCACTTACGTTTCGACCGACCTTGGCCTTTAGCATCTTCATGAGCTCCCGCATTTTAGTTTTCACCTCTTCCTTGCTCAGACATCCTGTGTACTCGGCTAGACCTACTTGTGCATTGGTACTCGGCCTTGATCTTCGAGGCCCTAGTCTAGAACGCCTGAAGTATGACTTGTCTCAGGGTGTGAGGCAAGGGCCAGGTGTATGGATGGCCTTCGGCCTTGTGGTATGTACTACCGTGGCGTTCTGTGTGCTGTGTGCCGCCTTGAAAAAAGAACATGCCACGTAAAAAAACATTATGCGGTGTATCTCGGAGCCAATCAATATCTAAAAACAGGCTTTTTGGTTCTGGTCTGAACCCTTCTTCTTGTGCTTTTTATCGTGTTTTTGTTCACGAGGCGGTCCGCTTGCTCGGCCTGCAACCCGCAAGACGCCCGCACAGCCACCGACCGGATCTGAGGCGGACATGACCAATACTACTGTAGCGCCCCTCTCAGACCTGCTCACCACTGAAATGTTCTCGTTCGCAAGGATCTTATGAGGACGCTCCTGCTGGTGTCTTTACATATATAATTCAAAATTATTAAATGATCTAATTAAGGTGAGCAACGGCTGGCTTAAACAAATTCCACCACGCAGGCCTTGGGTCAGCCAATACAGACGACTTTATTCGAGCTCCCTCGCCGAACTCTTGAACTCTTCGCACGAGATTGGCGAGAGAAAAAAACTGATACTTTTCCCGTTCTTCTGACCTCAGGCGCATCGCAAGGGGTTGAGTGGGTGTCGCAAACGCTCCGACTTTGTGCATATTTAGCGTGTAGACAGACCGAGGTTTCAAAAGTCTCATTATGATATATTGGGACATCTGTCTTTGCGGTAATAGATAAGAGCCTCGACACATATCAACGTTTCAGAGTATGACCATTGCCCTTCGATTGGCACATGGACTGGGATCAAAGAACGAAGCTCCGTTTAGTTCTTCAGGTTCTTCTAATAAGTTCCACAAATGTTCTTCACGTTTAGCATGAATGAGCCGTCTCCAAAACAACAAGACCACCCTCGACGTCGACGCATGACATCGATGCCGAGCTCATCAGGAGTGTTAAAGAGAGGATCGTAGTATCAGGGTTAAGGGCGAACCACATGTGGAGGCTGCTGGTATGACAAAGGTGACACGTTACCGGCGGTGCACAGGCGTCATCGAGTGTACACCGTATGTATCCAGCAGGCATGAATGCACTGGCAGTCTGTATCCACGCTAAAATGCTCATATTCGCACTCGTGCACGACGTGCGACTCCTTCATCACGAGCTGGAGTACCGTATAGTCCAAACATTGGACATCTTATCGGCAGTTTTCCCCTGCAGTTGGCGTGCATGTGTCCAGCAGCGTGGCAAAATGCGGGTCGACAGAATTCGCCAAGGGCGAACCGGGCCCCATACGCTGCCGGTGTTTGGTTCCACCCACAAATAGGCGCCTCCAATCATTTTGTTTCGCCTGCAATCGTATAATACACTCGAACGAGGTGTTTTATGCCTGGGGCGAGCACTTGATGAAAATATAAACGGGGGTGCTAGAACATAGCATCCGGCGATTAGTCCGCCGATCGCAATTCCAACGAACACTCTACGCCAGTGCTTCATTTCAGCAACAAATTGTATCCCTGGTCCTGAGCCAACTAACGTAGTGTGTATAACATAACTGACCTGTCTGCACGGCAAACAACCAGGTCGTCGAGGTCAGACATAAATTTGCAAAACTGAAAACAAAATGAGGGACATTACCAGTTCTTCCACACACACCCTTAGGCGTGAGAGCAAAACGGATGAGGCCATCACGTCCGCTAGGGCCAACAAAACGATGGTGTTGACGCTAACATCGTCATGAACCGAACCGCATCTGAAAATACGCAGTGATTGCCACTTCTGTCGCGCTGGGGACTCGTGTGAGTTTCAAGCGACACTCATGCACTCGTTCATTTTCGCTGCTCTTTGTGTGCGCCGGTATAATGGATACTTCAAAGTACTGACTACGTATTGCTTGGGGACAATTTGTTTGTGGTGCTTTCAACCTTTTGTTGCGAGCGACTGGGTTGAAAGCATTTGGTACGTCTAGTCTGATTTACGGTGGCGGCATCACATTGCGGCGACTTGGCGCTATGACTTGGTGAGTTGTTTCCGTCGTTGCCGTCGTGGTCATTGTTATGCTGAGGGCCTCATTGGTATTACCAGGATTCTGATGTCGGAAGAAACCTACCCGGAATTATACGCACTGACTAGTGTACCCGGCAAAGGGCGCCTTCAAATGTTCTTGAAAAACCAGAAACAGCACTAAACTGTGATGCAGTCAGCTCAGAGGGAGCAACCTGGCCGTTAGCTAGTTGAACTCTTGCACCCGCCTCTGGGAACTGTGGGCAATATACAACTTCGTTGCCCGTCGTAAGAAGCGGAGACGCGTCGATCGTTTTTGTGTACGCTACAATACTTCGAATCCTCGCAGATACTCCTCTAGAATGAAACCATCAGATAATACCGCCGTAGATGCTACGAGCATGGTATTATTGTGGTCCTCGTGGGTCAGATGTGCGATGTATTGTAACCTGGCGAGGGTTCCGTGGCCCAATAGTCCGCGATCCAGGGCCGCCAAACCCCGGTACGTCCGTGACGAACCTGCTGCTCAGGTTGGATCCTCTCGTGTATACCCATCAGGTATGCTGGCATTTGTTCAGTGCCCGACACCATTGAAATACTTGCACTTCACCTTTTCATGATCAACCGAACGTTCTCTTATCCCTTTCCCACGCGGTTGTTTCATTTAGGACGAGTATTTCCCTTGAACGTACGCTGTTGGTTGCTGTGTCAAATTCTCCTTTCGACCAGCATACCCCATCGGAGGCAACCGTTCTCACCTCCTTGAGAACCGGCCTGATTGTCGGCGAACTCCGTGGTGCCTTCTATGAGAATCTCCGCATTAGATTCAGCATATACGGCTCCTGGGGTAAGTCAATACGAGAGGCGGCAAAAACCACGAGAGAGGTATGTCAGGTACGGCTGGGCTACTGAAAGCAGACAAAATTCCATATGACGGCGTGCCACGGACACAACGTGGTAAACGTACGCGAGACATTTAGTCAAAGCGCTACTACTCCGACCAAAGGTGCTGGCGTGTATGATCGACTATGATATATCATCAAGAATGTGTAGATTTGGCTGGTGTGCACATAACCGAAACTTATCTGGTTCGACTATGTCCGGGCGGGATTGGATGTGGCGGCCATCCCCGGCGTAGGAGCTGCCAGCGTCAAATATACATATCATGAAACTATGTGCCCGGTATTCTAAAGGATACGTAAAGTTTAAACATGGGAGCATCTAGGAGCGAGACGCGATGGTGTTGGTTGCAATAAGTGAGAAAGGCAACCTAGAACTTCCCAAGAACGGATGTTATTGAAGTGCCATGGCCCGAGAGTGGGTGATGGTATTATGATTCACAGTCCGAATATGTGCTACGACAACGGCCTGCATCTTGCATTGTATGGCAAATATCATCCTGTCAGAGGCCCAATACTTGACCTTCGGCTGTTCCCGTCAAGGGTTCCCGGAAAAACCCGACCGACCACACCTAGCACGTGCGGCTCGGTTCTCTCGGTATCATCTAGATGATAACGCGACTCAGAGTGTTCAGATCTATCCGCCTGACAAATGACATGTCCCCCGCCGGTCTCGTGGTATGTATCGTAATACGAAGTAAACCCCGTTTCGGGTACAAAACAAAGGGTAACACTGTCAATCTGATTACGTTGGTACTGTAACGACTTTTGTACCGACAATATACTTATGAAGGTCATAACTTGAGGAGATCCTTGAGGAGATCTATTATATTTCTCCTCAAACACCAAACCTTGAGAAAGCCGTCACCAGATGAATATTCCCATGGTCAATGGACATAACGAATGATATATACTGTATGGTAAAACGTAAACACGATAGTGATGGAGTACTTCCTTGGTTTAGGTGTCCCGTTGCTTTGAAACTGCTTGTGCTACACGCGATACCCCTGTGGTAGCAATGGCTAGTCACAAGTCTATATGCCTCAGCAGCTGGTGGTACTGAGCCCCAGATGCGTATGGCATCCGATACTACTGCAAGTTCTACACAGGTAAGATGCTCTCGAGTATACCAGTCAGCTATTGGAGCAGTTGTCAAAGGGGTCCAATGATTTCTACAACGTGTGCGTGGAATTGGCCATCAACATTAACAGAAGGCATAGATGTCTGTGTCTCACGCGGTTTTTGAAGCTTAGGAGACAGCCACCAAACCTTCTGGTCTTGTTGTGGGGTGGCATCCGTATCGATGTAGCCCCCTACTAGAAATACACCATCTGACCTAACTATTCTTACGTCGACAACAACCTGCCCATTTGGTGGCGAACTTAGTTGTGCCGTCTGTGTGAAACTCCGAAACCGGCTCCTGCTGTTAGCCCGTGCGAGAGACGACGGGTCTTAAATCGCTAAGGTACTAAGTAAAGCCATGATTTCATTTGACGGCGTACCACGGGCACAACTTGATGTAAACACGAAAGCAAGACTATTCGTGCGACGGGTGCTGCCCACAACATCAGTGCTGACGAAGAAATAGTGTGTGAATTATATTAACAGTCGATCTCAAATTGGCCGGTGGGAATATAATCGATAATTTGCTATATGTTCTTGTTGCAGGCAAACATCAATGATATACGAAGATATACGAATATATAGGACACCCTGCCGTAGGGGCAGAGGTGGGACGTAGAAAAACCGCACCACAGGAAACGGAGGAGAAAACCGAGAGGTTGTGGTCAGACGCATACGAACTGAGGTATTTGGAAGCCAGACAATAGGATTGCGTTCCGGGTAATCTCAACCCGGTCCCGCGGGCCACGAACGTAATGCAATCGGTAGTCGAGGCGGCCGCGGTTCGTCATTGGTGCAATACACGCACAGTTGATGGACTATACAGTCTTAGTCTCACCCGTCCCATTGTATGACAGGTAATCCCATTCACATGTTGAACCTCAAGCCCAAGTTGACGGAAGCCTACCATAAAACCTAGCGACCGTGTGGCTACAGTAATGCAATGTCATGTTCCCGACGTTGCGCTATTCAAACAATTTTGGTTCCCTTTTCATGGCTAAATCAAGCTAAACACAGAACGGGAAGAGCACGATGGAGGCAGCCGGATTGCCAGCCCTAACGAGGCCTAATGGATATGGCTGACGTATTGCGACCAGGGACTGACGTGTAAACAGCCTTATCGTCATCACGGCAAACAGCCAGACGTGGGAAAGCGTCCGCAAGGACATAATGATCAAGCGAGAACGTGGGTACGTGGGTAGTGTGTGTCCGATCCTGGCTTATCACAGCCCACGCTGCTGGTTATCAGTTTGTCCTCAGTTTAGGCTACACGCTGATACATTGCAAGAGGACAACTACTCCAGGCAGAATAACCACAGTGATTGGATAGGTCTTGGTTATACCTATGTTGCTAGTGGGCATCTAAACCAGGTGCCAATGTAGTTGTTAATACACGGTGGTGATCGTTATTGCGCCCAGATAAGAGATTTAAATGCCGTCGTATGGACATCGAGGATAACGGACCATGAAAACTATTCCCCTCGACCAGTAACGCAGTATAATCTTAGCGGACATGCGAATTTGTCTCACTCGTATAGCCGTGGTCCATGTTGAGGGAGATGAGGAGGGGGAGGCTGTATCATCGCCTTCCTCTAGAATCAAGCACCATCCTTCCGTCGGAAAGGTTCGGCTACCTAAAGATGGACTACGTTATTGATGCGCCATGTTTGACACGTCATGCCTCGAGCCCCAATAAAGAAATTGTAACCGCGTAGTACCAGTTTGCAGAACGCACAATCACTACCGGTAGTGACGGCCGGACGAGAAGGGGTATGACTTCTACGGCAAATCCAAATTTGGCTAGACAGGCCCATTACCGTTTCCGTGACGACGAAATGGGGTCTGCGACAATCGACGGCGAACTGCAAGCAATCACACACGAAATCCGCGCCGCCGACGAGTCGACCACTGAAGAAAGCCGTAACCCTCGTCATCGACGTGTCCGAGGCAAAAAGGCAAGAAATATATATTCCGGATGTGCGGCTTCGCGAGGAAGGAGAACCGGCGTTAGAGTCCGTGGTTCGGATAAACGGCAGAACGGGACACATTCCCTATGGATAGAAGAGCACCGCGCATTGGTTGGTAGCCTAGATTTTTGTTGTATGTTATGTATTCGTCCCGTGGCGAATAATCATCGTAGATATCCTATGAGGGGTGGAGACGGCGAGATCCACGCATATATGATACAGGAAAGTCCGCCCAGCTGGAGTGCTAAAGCATTGCAGCCGCGTGAGAGTGATAGATATGTTCGCCCCGACAAAGCACGAGTGCGGGAGAAAGTCAGGGAGTCGAGACGTTGTCAGCAAGAGCAACATGCACGTATTCAAGCTTGAGACTTCCCGAATACATGGAGCCATGAAACACGCGCGAGAGACATCCCGAGCTAATGTCGACGAATAAATGTGCTCCCTCCACCGTCGCCGTGGTGGTTGTCGCATGCTGTTGTTAGTTTAGGCACGGACTAACATGCGATAGCAGGATAGCCGGTAGGAACGGCAGATGGTGATGATGTGATGGGTGTTCGTTCTTTATAAGAAATGTGAACAATAATCTTTCGCACGTCCTGAACGGACGATGTGTGGCTTGATCGTAACCACCTAAGTACGATTAATGGTCTTCGTACTCGTTCAGGCTGCCCGAGGGTGCCCGTAAACAAGTACGCTGAATATGATACTGGGCTCGCCAAATCTTGTCCAAGCCCGGGTGATAAAGGTGCTAAAATGGATGAAGCATAGACGGGTAAAATGACGCAACTTCTACGACCACCATCCTTCACATCATCGAGGCAAAAAACGTCACCAGGAACCCGGGTAAACGCATCTACGAGGCCACAGGCTGTATTATGGGGGTAGTTACGCTGGCGCAACATCAACAGCTGGACGGGGGTCACAAATATACTCGATAAATGTCATTCAATCTCCCGAATGTCAGGTAAAACCTAAGCGTTCACGACGTGTTTCGTGTCTGAAGACCGGGTTGGCGTTTAGTCATATGCCAGCCATAAAAACTCCAACCCATACTTCACGTTATATTTGCCAACATTTCTCGGCTCTCTTTAGTCCCAGTGCTGTTGTGGTCGCAGGTTAAACTGTAAAAACAAGGATAGGACTGCCAAGTGTAAGCGCACGACAAATGTGAATGTTGTGAGCACGTTACACACAAAGAGGGACGTCAACAAAGCTCGATACGTTGGTGAAGCACGACCGTAGAAACGAAGGCAGTGTACCGCTAGTGGACTGCTGGTGATATCTCCATCATTATTCAACGACTGGCTTGTTTTCAATATAGGTTTCGCAAGTTAGTACCGTGCTTGCAACGTCGATTGTGGACGTGACGCTTCAAAATGGAAATTCGGTAAAACATATTTAAGGTATTACTTCAACCTATGACCGCTCTGTGTAACACCTGCCTGGCAATGAATTGATTACTTCATTCCGAAACCTTTTGCACTGGGGTCAATTGGAATGTTTCCTCGTTGCAAGAGGATGTTCATAAACTATACCTGGTACCTTGCAAGTATAATTCGTGGATTACAGCAGTAGTGTAGTCGATGGCTAGGGCTGTATGTGTTGGGCCACACAAAAATACACGGCTTTGTTCGCGGCAGATACATGTGTTTCCTGCTACTGAAAACTAGACACACTCCCAGACAACAACATATATGAGTTGCAAAATGCCTGTCGGGAGTCATGCATTTGTATGTGTTCACGGGGTAACATTGTTTGATAACGCCACGTCCACGCAGTGACAGCTAAACCTGATTCGGCCGAGAAAGGCTTTAGGCAGGGTCGTGTACACAGACATATGTATTGCCCGTTGGTAAATTGTTAAAAGTGACAACACGTGTGGTGGTTTTTGACTTGTCGTAAAGGAGGTGGATTTTTAATTTCAACGTGACAACAAGGTCTGAAAAAGAAATCGTCGAGTTTCCCATGACCGCCGAGGTCAACTTTAGACAATTGAACAAAATTCGGTTTTTAGGACGAGAACGAGGACAATATCTCTAACTCTGACCCCATAGGGCATCGGGTTAAACCAAATGCTCGTCGTCAGCATGATCCTCTGCCTTGCAGACGTATTTTGTAAACTCGAACAGTGGGATATTTAATAACAATAGGTATGGACATCTGTCTCTGCGGTAATAGATGCAGAGCCGCGACACATGCCAACATGTTAGGTTATGAGCATAGCCCTTCGATCTGCACATGGGCTGGGGCCAAGGAATGACGCACCGCTAAATTCTTCACGTTCATCTAAGACGTCCGACAAAACTTCTGCACGTTTGGCGTGAAGGAAGTGTATCCGAAACAACAAGATCGCTCTCGACCTCGAGGCATGACATCGACGCCGAGTTCATCAGGAGTGCTCAAGGTAGAATAATAATTGCTACCGGGTTACGCGCGAACCACGTCTAGAGGCTGCTGGGCTTACAAGGGTGAGACGTAGCTGGTGGTTCAGCCGCGGCAGCGAGCGTACACCATACATCCAGCAGGCAGCAAGTAGTTAGGAGTCTAAATCCCAACCAAGATGCTTATAATCGCCCTCGTGCACCACGTTCGACTCCCGCACCACGAGCCGGCGTCCAGCACAGCGCTGCCGGGCTCGAAACCTTGGACATCTTATACCCTCATTTTACCGTTAGGTAGGCGTGTTTGTATCGAGCAGGATCGGACGCGTGCTACGAAAGATATATCAATGTTTGGCTTATCTCTTCTCTGGACGACGGAGTTCCTTAGTCCACAATCGTCGGGATTCCGTTTTTTTTTGCTTGGTAATACGTCGTGTACGAATGCCGTGGAATCGTTCCTCGGGTTAAGCTTCCAATATTCCTCGAAGCAGGGCTTTGGGTGGCGTACAGAGACCCTCAAGTGGGGAACCTTAGAAATACGAAGGTTTACCCCTATCGTATCATGTGTAACGGTAAAATGCGGGTCGACATAATCCAACTGGGGCGAACCGGGCCAGGAACTAAGTTTTCAACCTCGAATGGGCGTACCTAACAATTAGGTTTCGCTTCAGATAATAATAACCTTGAAAGAGGTGTTTCAAGCCTGGGACGAAGTATATATTGACTTAGCTAACGGGCGTGCTCGAGCTTAGTAACCGGCGTATCCGGCGATTGGTGCGCTGACCGCACTCCCGACAATCATTCTGGGCCAGGACTTCATTTCAGCACCAAGTTATACCCCTGATCCTGAGTTTATATGTGTTCATAACATAGGCGACCCGTTCGCACGGCGAACAGCCAGGTTGTCTAGATCATTTGTTTGTTTGCAAGCATGAAATTCCACTGGGGACATCACCACCTATGGGACACAAACACTTGGGCGGGACAGCAAAAACGGCTGAGGTCATCACGTCCGCTGGGGCCAAACATACGATGGTGTTGACGCCAACATCGTCATCAATCCAATATCATCTGAAGATACACAGATGTTTCTACAGCTGTCTCGCCGCGAACTCGTTTTCTTTTTCAACGACACTCAGACACGTGTGGAGTTTAGCTTTTCTTAGTTTGTGTCGGAAGAATGAATACTTCAAAGTACGGCATATGTATTGTTTGGTAACACACATGTTGTGGGGCCTTCAACGTTTATCGCGAACGATTGGATTGAAAGCATTTGGGACGCCAAGCTTGATTAACGGCGGCGGCCTCACCTTGCGGCGACGTGGCTCAATGACATGGTAAGGTTTTTCTATCGTGGCCGTGGGGATCATTGTTGTGCTGAGGACCTCATTGATATGGAAAGGAGTTTGCTGTCGGAAGCAACCTCCCTGACATTAGGCGCAATGAAAAGTGTTCCCGGCAAAGGGCGCCTTACACAGTTTTTCGAAAACCAGACATCAGAGCTACAATGTGATACAGCCAGCTTAAAGTGAACAACCCGTATGTCAGATAAACGATCTCTTGCACGCGCCTCTGCACACTGTTGGCAATAGCCAACATCGTTAACCGTCGTAAGAAGCGAAACCGCGTTGATCTTGGTTTTGTACACTACAAAGCCTCGAAATATCGCTTATACTCCTTTAGACTAAAAACACCAGATGGTACCGCCGTAGGTGCTACGAGAATGGCGATATTTTGGTCCTGATGGGTCAGATGCGTTATAATGTAACTTGCCCAGGATTTCGTGGCACAGTAGTCCGCGGTCCAGGGCCACCACACCCTGTTACTTCCATGACAAACCTGCTGCGCAGGCAGGATCCTCTCGGGTATACCCGTCAGGTATGCTGGCATTTGGTCAGTGTCCCAAACCATTAAATAGTTATACTTCAAATTCTATTCTTCAACCTAACGCCACCTTGTCCCTTTCCCACGTGATTGTTGCAGCTAAGGAGAGCATTTCCCTAAAACCTACGATGCTGGTTGCGGTATCACACCTGTGTCACTGTTTCGTTACGACAAGTATACCCCATAGAATGCAACCGCCCTCACCTCCATAACCACCGGCCCAATTGTTGGCGAACTCCGTGGTTCCGTCTATGATGATCGAAGCATGTCGAGAACGTACGGCTCCTGTGGTGAGTCATTACGAGAATTGGCGAAAACCACGAGAGATGCCTGTCAGATATGGCTAGGCTACTGAAAGAAGACAGATTTTCACGTGGCAGCGTGCCACGGACAAAACGTGGTAAACGTACGCGAGACATTTAGTCCTAGCGATACTGCTCCGATTAGAGGTGCTGGCGTGTATATTCGTCTGTGGTTTATCATCGAGAGGTGCAGATTTGGCTGGTGTACATACCCGAAACTTATATGGTACGGCTGTGTCCCGGGTGGGATAATGTTCTTCATTTAGGTCGCCAGAGGGGTCGTCAGGAGCCGTTGAGAACAACGTGCACTGGGGGCCAGGGTTGCGTTGTGAGAAACCAATAAAAGGGACATTGGACAAACGTCGGGGTGGCGACCATCCGTGGCGTATGTGCTGCCAGCATGAACCATATATAGCATAAGCATGTGTGCCCGGTATTCTAGAGGATACGTAAGGTTAAATCAAAAGAGCGTTTACAAGCGAGGCGCGATGGCGTTTCTAGCATTAATTTAGAAGGCAATCGAACGTTTTTAACCTTCGGATATTTATGATTGTCATGGCCCAAGAAGATCTGGTCAGGGTATCGTGATTGATTATCGTAATCACTGCCAAGATAACGGCCTACATCGTACATTGTATGGCATGGATCATCCTGTCAGAAGCTCGATACCTCACCTTCCAATGTGCATGGAAAAACCATACCGGCAGCAGCTAGCACGATCGGGTCGGCTCTCTCGGTATCATTTGGATTTAAACGCAACTCAGACTGATCCAATCTATCATTCTGAAAAACGATACTTATCCGATGATGTTGGTACTGTAACGATCTTCGTAACGCCTTTTCTTACAGTCCTCACTTGAGGTCTAATCTACTTCTCACAGAAAACCAAACCACGAGGAAGCCGCACCTTCAACCATATTTATATTCCCATGGTCTAAGTATATGACTAAGAATTTGTACTGTAGGGTTAAACATAAATGGGGTCGTAACTACAGTGATGGGGTAGTATCTTGGTTTAGGTACCCCGTCACTCGGACGACACGTGATACAGCTGTGGCACCAAATGCTAGTCACGGTTTCTCGTGCCACGGTAGGTGGTGGTACCGAACCCCAGATGCGTACGCTGTCGGACATTAAGTGCTACACAGGTATAGATGCTCTCGGGTGTACCGGTACCCGTCAGTTATCCGGGCAGATTTTAAGGGGGCCCAATGTTTTGTACGGCTTGTATGTCAAAATTGGCCATCAAAATTAACCTTGTGTATAGACTTGTCTGTGTATAACGCGGTTTTGGTAGCTTAAGAGGCTGCTACCAAACCCTGGGTTCGTGTTGTGGCCTGGCATCCGTACTGATGTAGCCGCTACTAGAAGTAAACCATCTGACGTACCAAACATCACGTCCACAACAACGTGCCCAATTGTTGGCGAACTCAGTGGTACCATTTGTGTGGAACTCCGAAACCAAAGTATATACGGTTCCTGCTGTTAGTCCGTGCGAGAGACGACGGGATTTATTTCGCTCAGCTACTGAGTATAGGCAGGATCTTATTTGGCGGCGTACCACGGACACAACGTGTTGAAAACACGAATGCTAGATGATTCTTGGAAATGGTAGTGCCTTCAACAGCACAGTAGTGTTGTCGAATACGTTTTGTGTGTAATAGTCAGTCGATCTAAAATTGGCCGTTCGGAATATAATCGAACATTTGCAATATTATAGTGTTGCAGAAAAACGTTAATGATATACGAAGGTACAGGAGGGAGGGTTGCTGACATTTTCAAGAACACTCTGCCGTAAGGGGTAGGGGAGGGATGTGAGAAGATCGCACCACAGGCCACGGACGATAATACCGAGAGGAGGTGCGCAGACGCATATGAACTGAGTTATTTGGAAGCTAGAACTTAGGATTGCGTCCCCAGCTTTTTCCATACCCGTCCCTAGGTGGACGGATTTAGTTTAACGGAATCGCAAGTCCAGGCGGCCGTGATTCATGATTGGTGCAAGAAACGAACAGTCAATATACTAAGCAGTGCAACACTCGTCCTATTTTATATCAGATAATCCGAATAATACGTTGAACGTCAAGCCAAAGTTGACGGAAACCTACCGGAAAACCTAATGACCGTATGCTTACACCTACAGTGGTATTGTTAAGTATTATTCGACTCGACTGGGGATTTCAATCGGGTTTTACCCAGTCGAGTCAACAATTGTACAAACAGTGAGTTCTGCAAACCAGACCATGGAGACGCGGAAACAATGCATGGATACATCTTGGAGAAACGTTGGACCCATCCTGAGCAGGCAATGGCTGATTTCCACGACGTTCGGGTCAATCTCCCGTACGAATATGCTGAAAGTGCCCGATTCCACTGACTGCGAACCGGACTGCATAGGAATTAGCCTAAAGGCCAACCTTAACGAGCTGGAAACAACCCGAAAACAAGACTATCGCGTTTCTAGTATATACTACACGGCGGATCTGGACAGACGACGGGGAAATGAAGGAAGCGACCGGATCGTAGGCTCGGACGTTGGTGGGTTAGTTATTTGAAATTGGCCCCTCAATACTGCACGTAACCTGTTCTACGGTGACAGAGGTAGATGATAAACTGTTTGTCATGTGTACAAACGTATCCCGTGGATACGCTTGAGACGACAACCATTACCCGAGGGTTGCGAATGAAGTATGTGGCGGAGGTGATAGTTGATTCATTTCGGGTGTCGGCATTGTAATTACCAGAGAAGTACAGGAGTGTGCCCTTTACGCGGTTATCTACTCCCAAACTACGCGACAGTGGCTAGTCATGTGGATCTACGCAAAAGCCAATGTTGGAGTTGTCACGACGAGAAAGTCTTCTTCGCCCAACTAGAACTACGCGAATGCAGACGCGTGCACGTAAACCAAAAATGGAGCACCTCCACTTTCTGATCCGCCCTAGTACTACAGAGCTGTTACCCCTGAGTACGATATATAGAACGTCCAGCAAGACCCTCATTCACAAAAGGTCAACGTCTAAGTTCATGTGTCACCAGGTTTGCGACATATTTGTTTTTAGAATAGCTAAGTACCAGGTACAAGCAAAACATACCCGTAGCCTCTACTCGCGTAAGTACCTGCTGGACGGCCGCCATCCGCCAAGGAATTGGCGAACGAAATCGTGTCTGGTTCTCTGTTCAAATCTACCAGCAATTGCCATTTGTGCGCAACCTGGTTCTCTGTACAGACCTACCAACGATTGCCAGTCATGGGCAACTTATATCAAAAGGAATAGCATTCCGTGTTCTAGCCAGTCTGGTCGGAAGCAAACAGAACATGACACCGTTGCCCTGAATCGAACTAGGGACTTATTATTTCGAAAAATCTAGTGGTTGTGTTGAATGTTCACCTGCTCGACGACGGAAGTGTTGCCGCAGTACGTCAGCTGGCCTTCTCCACGGTCCGAACAGTCTAAACAATACTATACTAGAAATAATCCATCGAAATTAAACACGATAGAATGAGTTGTAAAATTAGACCAATGTTATGACAGAGGTGCACCGTTATGTTTCTGAGACTCCTACGTTGAGGAGCTCTATACTACACCCAGAAAGGGTCTAAAATAAAACTGAAAAGGCCGCCCGATGAACAAATCCATTGACTAGGTATACTTGTTTTTCATTTTGGAAAACAAGAACGACCTGTCGAACATTTTGGGTTATGGGGCCCCGGCCTTCAGAAACAAACAAATGCGAAAAAGTGCTCCAGTACCTGTATCGTAGCTCACGTTACAAGTGCTGCCTTAAACACCAGACACAATCCTAGACAACAACCTACATGAGCGTCAAATCCCCATCGGGGGTAATGCATGTGTGTTTATTCAAAGGGCAACTTGCCTTTAGGACGACCCAGCAACGTAGTGCCAGCTACAATTACCTTAAACGATATCGGGTTTAAGCAGGTTTGTGTAGACAAACAGATATATCTTCCGTTGGTAATTTTTTTTAAGTGACAAAAATTTTGGTTGTTTTCAACTTGTCACGCGGGTTGATTTTCTATGCATAATTAAGACTCGGTAGGAAACTCAAACCGTGAAGCTTCTCATGACCGTAAAAGTCTTGGTTTTCACACTGGGACAAAATGAGATGTTTAGGACGAAAACGACGACATTCTCTCCAACCTTGACTCCATATGCCTCCAGCTTGAATCGAACGCTGGCGGTCAGTCTAATGCTCTGCCCCGAATACATATATTGTTACCTTGATGTATCTGTGGTAATATATGCAAAACCTCAAGACGTACCAGTATGTTAGGTTGAGCATCGCCCTTCGATCTGTACATGGACTGGGACCAAGAAACGACGCTCCGATTAATTCTTCAGGCTCTTCCAAGATGTTCCACAAAACACCTCCACGTTTGGCGTGAAGGAACTGTCTCTCAACCAACGAGGCCAAGCTCGACCTCGAGGCATGACATCGACGCCGAGCTCATCAGGAACTTTCTACAGAATATAATCGCATCAAGGTTAAGGGTGAACAGCATGTGCAGAATGCTGTGATTACGGAGGTGACACGTTGCCGGTGGTGCAAACGCGGCATTAAGAGGGAAATGTACAATATCTCACCTTTGTTTGCAAGAAATTACTATCGTATGACCATGGTGTGATCCTGGGCATAACCGTGGTGTTACCATGGCGACACCATGGCGATGCCATCGTGGACAGACAAGTCACCACACCCTGGCGTCACCATGGTGTTACCATGGTGTCACCGAGGTATGCCCATGGTGTGACCATGGTGTGACCATGGTGTTGCCATGGTAAGACCATGGTGACGCCATGGTGTGACCGTGGTACAACCGTGGTGTGACCATGGCATCACCATATGGTGACCATTCTGCCACCGTGGTATGACCATGGCCTCACCATCGTATGATCGTGGTGTCACCAAGGTGTGACCATGGTGTGCCCGTGGTGTGACCATGGTGTTACAATGGCGACGCTATCGTGGGCAGACAACCATGGTCACGTCATGGTGACGTCACGCCACGGTGACCTTTTGATCACAACATGGTCACACGCCACGGTGGCACAATGGTCACCACATGGTGACGTCATGGTGACACCACGGTGGTACCATGGTGACACCATGGTGGTTTTGTGGTTGCTACGTGGTGACAAATCTTCGGCGTACATTATTTAGTAGGGTAGTGTACATCGTTTTATCGAGCGCACGCCATATATATCCATCAGGCAGCAAGAAACTTGAATTTATATGCAAAGTAAGATGCTCATGCTATGCGTTCGTGCACCACGTGCGACTCCCCGCACCACGATCCTGAGTCCTGCAGATGCACCGCCAGAGTCCAAACCTCGGCATCTTATCCGCAACGTTTCCCCTTCAGTACGCGTCAAAGGTTCGAGTTGGATGGCATAATGCGGGTCGACAGAAATCGCCTCGGGCGGGCCCGAAACTATGTTTCACGCGCGAATAGGCGTATCCAATTGTGCTGTCTCGCCAGCGACAACACACTCGTAAGAGGTGTTTTACATCTCGGACGAAACATTTCAGAAAAACTCAAAACAGGCGTGCTACAACATAGCATCCGGCGATGGTTGCGCTGACAGCAATTCCGACGAACACTGCGCGTCAGGGCGTCATTTGAGCATCAAGTTATACCCCTGATCCTGAGCCAATATGTGTGTATAACCTAATCGACCCGTCGTCACGGCAAACAGCCAGGTCGCACAATTGACAGGGGACAGTACCAGTTCTTGCACACAAACGCTCAGGCAGGAGAGAAAAACCGGATGAGGCCATCACGTCCGCTGGGGCCAACGCAAAGATGGTGTTGACGCCAACATCGTCAACAACCCAAAACCATCTGAAGATACACAGCTGTGCCACTGATGTCTCGCGGCGAACTCGTTATCTTTCCATGCGACATTCAGACACTCGGGGGGTTTTGCTGCGCTTAGTTTGCGTCGGTAAATAGGATATTTAAAAAAAGTTAACATTTATTCCTAGGAAAAAAAGTATTGTAGTGCCTTGAACGCCTGTTGCAAGTGACTGGGTTCAAAACGTTTGGGACGCCTATCTTGATTGACGGTGGGGGAACCACAATGCAGCGTGGTGGCGCTAAGAAATGGTGATATGTTTCGGCGTGGCCGTCTGGATCCTTGTTATGCTGAGGGCCTCATTGGTATGGCAGGGATTGTGCTGTCCAAAGCAATCTACCTGGTAGCTGGCTCAATCACTGGTGTTCCCGGCAAAGGGCACCTTAACCTGTTCTTGGAATACCCGAAACGGTACTAAAATATGATACAGCCAGCTCCGAGTTAACAACCTGTCCGTCAGCTAAACGAACTCTTGCACCTACCCCAGAGCACTGTTTGCAATATCCAACTTCGTTGGCCGTCGTAAGAAGCGAGAACGCACCGATCCCATTTTGGTTCGCTGCAATTCTTCAAACCCTTGCATGTACAATACAAACAGCAGGTTAAACCGCCGTATGTGCTATGTGCATGGTGTAATTTTGGTCCTGATGGGTCGGATGCGTTGCAATGTAACTTGGCCAGGTTTCCCTGGCACAGTACTCCGTGGTCCAGGGTACTCCGTGGTCCAGGGCCACCAAACCTTGTTACGTCCGTGATGCACATGCTGCGCAGCTAGGATCTTCTAGCGTATACGCGTCAGGTATCCTGGCCTTTGTTCAGTGCCCAAAACCAATACAATTATTGTGCATCAAATTGTTATCATCAGCCGAACACTCCATTGTCCCTTTCCAACGCGGTTGTTGCACTTATGGAGAGCATTTCCTTAGAAATCACGCTACTGGTTGCAGTATCATACTTGTGTCAATTTCTCCCGACGACAAGTATACCTCATCTGCTGTCACTTGTCTCACCTCCTTCATAACCGGCCCGGTTGTTTGTGAACTCCGTGGTTCCGTTTATTATGACCTCCGACGAACCTCCAGCATATACGGCTCCTGCGTTGAGTCCAGACGAGAGGTGGCGAAAACCATGTGAGAGACAGATATGGCGGGTGTACTGAAGGCAGACAACTTTTTACATGACGGCGTCCAACCGACACAACGACGTAAATGTGCACGAGACATTTAGTACAGTCGATATTGCTCCGACCAGCGGTGCTGACGTGTAGGTTCGACGGTGATACATCATCGAGGGGTGTAGATTTAGCTTGTGTGTGCATGACCGAATATAATCTGGTACGACTGTGTCCCGGGCGAATATATTTAGGTCGCCAGAGGGGCGGTCAGGAATCGTTGAGAATAACCTGCACTAAGGCTCAGGGTTGAGCCGTGTGAAACCCGTCCAAGGCACATTGAACGGAAGTTCCGGGTGGCGACCATCCCTCGCGTATGTGCTTTTAACATAGGAGATACATATCATGAGAAAACTGTGTGCCCGGTATTCTAGAGGACACGTAAGGTTTAAACAAGATAACGTCAAGAGGCGAGACCCAATGGTGCTGCTTGCAATAATTGAGAAAGGCAATCTAATTTTTGCCAAGGACGGATCTTATCGAAGTGCCATGGTCCAAGGCGTGCCAAGGATATTGGGATTGGCAGTCCGAATTTGTGCTACGATAACGGTCTACATTGCACACTGTATGGCAAGGACCACCCTGTCAGAAGCTAGATACTTGACTTTCGGCGTAACAAAGAGTATCCCCGTCAAGGGTGCCTGGACATACTAAACCGGCCGCAACTAGCACGTGCGGCACGGTTCTCCCGGTATCATCATAAACGCAACTCAGACTGTTCCGATCTATCCGCCTGGAAAGGGACATGTCCACCCGTCTCGTGGTACATATCGTAACGCAACGTAAACCCTGTTTTCCGGTACAAAACAAAGGGGGGATGCTGTCAATCCGATAACATTGGTACTGTAACGATGTTCGTAACGCCGTCTTCTTGAAGGTCCTAACTTGGGGAGATCTATTCCACTTCTCCCCGAACACCAAACCTTGAGAAAGCCGCACCTTTACCCAGATGAATATTCCCATGGTCTAGGTACATGTCAAATATTGCCCCATGTATGGTTAAATACAGTGATAGAGTAGTTCCTCTGTTTAGGTACCCCGTCGCTCTGAACGCATGTGCCCGAAAGTCGATAACCCTGTCGTACAAAAAGCAAGTCACGATTCCTCGTGCCCCAGTAGCTGGTGGTACCTGTCCCCAGATACGTATGGCCTCCGAAACTGAGTGCTACAGAGGTATGATTCCCCTCCGGTATACCCGTCAGGTATCCGGGCAATTGTCAACGAGGCCCAATGTGTTTTACAAATTGTGCGTGAATTGGGCATCATCATTAACCTAAGGTGTAGATTTGTCTACACAACACAATTATATTTTCCCATCACCACGGTGAAGTTTATTTCGCCTTGGGCTTTGTCTCCAAAATTGAACCAGACCCAACCACGAGTATCGCTACGGATGACCACATCAACTCTGTCTTCTACAGGACCATCAAATACAAGAATATTGCAAATAGTAACGTAGATAAATTATGCTGTTAATTAGCGTGGCACCATACACGGGGGCCAAGGGCTGTTCGACTTTCGCTGCCATAGTGCGTCTCTAACCGCCGGCCAATACTGGGAGTTTCTCGACATCTATGCTAGGCTTCCCGTGTATGTTGCGAATGTCCGCTTGTCGGCGTACCTCAGCATTCCACCGCACCCGTCAGCCCAGTGCACAATCAAGGTTAAACACTGAGGCACATCCGGCCACCATGATTTGTTTACTGGGTAAAATACAACATTAGGTACGTAGGACGTACTCCCCTACCGGATAGTTGTTTTATGCTTACAGTAGGATGTATACATATATTTATATATATGTATATATAGATCACCATAAAGCTATCGCCACCGCTGACCTCGTGTCCATTTACTAACGTGCCACCCCTTCTTTCCGTCTACTACAGCCGTAGGGGCGTCTTTAAATCTTCTAGGTTGGGGCACTCTATATTTTTTCCATAAGATGTAAACCCCATCAGCCCTACAGTTGTCTCTCTCTGTTTTCCTGGGAGTAGACATCACGTATAGGTTAGCAAGCCCCCACCGAGCGGAAGCGAATCAGGGTCTTTCTGAAAGACCGTGAGCGTATTAAGGTAGTCCCTGCATTGGTCAGCCAAGCAGGACTGTGCCTCTCCTTTCTTCTTTCCTTTCTCTTTTCCTGGTTTACCACCTGAGCGTTGGAAGCAAGCCTTTCCTTTTTCCAGCTCGTTTTCCCGCGCCAGAAGGACCCCGGTTTGGGGAAGGAAGCAACATCTCAACGCAGGGCGGCCGACAGGGCTATCTGGCGGGGTCCAGCGTTCTTCACAAGCGGTACGTGCGTTTTATGTTGGGTATCCGGCGACCGATTGCTCAGGATAGAAACCGCGGACGCCGATCGAGGGTGATAGGGGTTCGGCCGTTAAGGAACACGGGATGAGTCCGCTATTCCTCCCTTTTGCTTTCTCGCGTCCTGCCGATGCTGCAAGAAACGGGTGTTCCGAGCGATCGTACGAGTGAGTACCTACAGCAGTAGATTGCGTCGCATCGTGTCGTTTATGTGGGCCATATTCAAGCACGTATCCAAGGTAGCGAGCCACGATTCGGTGCCATCAGCAAGTACCGAGTTGACGCTGGTGGCGTTCCCGCGAATGAGAGGGATGGGTGCGAAAATCTTATTTTGGTTCATTGACACCGCAGACTGCACAGCAGTATACTCTCGTCATTATGCTGTATGTCGTATACTCACTTCGAGTACAATACAGCATGGGTATTGTTGTTTGTTTTTCGCGCCAACTTGTTTCGTTCGACACCTGGTGCCTGGTACGAGCACCCGTGATCTAATTGACCCTGCAGCACACTGCTTACTGCCGCTGTTTACACCACGTTTCCCATGCTGGCACGACTATCTAGCCTGAACTACGACATAACTAGCCCCGAGTCATACTGTGGGCCGGGAGGCCCAATATTTCGGGCGCACCTTGCTGTACCAGGCCGTTAGATAACTCAGTCGACAGAAAACCGCATTATACTATATGGTCCCTGATGCAGGGAGGCCGAATATTTATGGAGTGCTGGTTGTAATCGGCCGCCGGAAACAAAAAATATATAATCGACATCCTACACTGCATTATGCTATATGGCCCTTGATACCGGTAGGCCAATAGAATTTCTAGTTAGCCTGGCTGTACCAGGCAAAAGATAATCTACACACTATAGGGTCTCTGATGCAGAGAGGCCGAATATTTACGGAGACAGACGAGGGTGGCGTCATGCGTCGCCCTCGTGCGATTCGACAGAACTTACACGGCATTATACTATAGGGTCACCGATGCACGTAGTAGGTATGGTACACACATATTGGACCGGCTGATGTTCGATGCATATATCGGTACGTCTATGTATATCTTGCTGCCTCGCTACAGCTTACCGTGCCGTCAGCGAATAGCACAGCATTTGCCCGCGTGGAGTCGCAACGGAAGCGGTCGCCGCCACATAGTCGTGGCGGACGATCACTCAAGGGAAATATCGCCCTTCTGCTGTATACGGTGGAGTCGCCCTCTCGTTTCGTGCGAAAGTAATTTAGACCCCGTACTTCATCGCGAACATTATAATTCAAGCTTTGGACCACCTATGTAGTAACCCAAAAGGGGTAGACAGCCATCATGTAAATATACAATCACTGTTCCAAGTGATAATGTTATTTACACCTCCGAAGCACATGATATCATAAACGCGCTGCGAAACAAAACGTAAAACTGTGGCGAGGCGGGACATACGCAACAATAGGTGGTGTGAAAGGTACAAAAGTGGGTTTGGTCCAAGTTAACGGAGTATCACATTGGTTGTCAAGGTTCATGACGACAGTGTAAGGAACGTTGCTAACTAAAAGTTCGTTAAAGACCACAGCACCTACTCAAACGGGTCATGAAGTCGATTATATGAATGAACAACACCGTTAGTACCTCAACCATTCCCATTGAGTGTCGGTGCGAAGTAACTCTGGTGGTCCACTGGAGAGGTTGCCGCACGTCGATATTCCCGATGCTCGATTGATGTGAACGTGGATGCCGCTTTATTTTTGCTGCGTGGCCGCGCGATGCTGTTAAGATACGCGTCATTATTCCGATTCTCGTCCGAGGTAGCCTCGGTTTGGTTGCGTTGACATCAAAAATATTAGATCCAAAGACCCATGCTACGATAGAGGTGCACCATTCATTTTCGGCCGCACTTCACGTTAGGAGCTCCGCATCACATGCGAAAACCTCTTTTAAATAAACTGGAAGGGCAGTCCGATGATAAATTCCAGGCACTCGACATTTATATATAGTCATATAGCTAAACACGAATGTCGTTGGGAAGTTGTTTGGTTAACAAGCCCCATTATTCAGAAACATGAAAACTCAAAAGTGCAACCTCCATCGTACTCGCGTCAAAACTGGTAGTCCAAGTTTGGGTGGTGGCACCCACTTGAATGTAGCCAGTTTAGTATAAGCGAGTGGGTTAAACTCGATGTGAAATGTATTATCCGTTTATCGTAGATATCTTACACACCGTGAATACGAGCCACAACCGCCCGTAGAAGTGCCCACTCATAGCGTGAATTCCACACAACCCGCAACGTTGATCTAAACCCATTTGGGAACATATCAAGGTAAACCCATTTATGGTTATATCCAGGGTAAATTGATGCTATCCGTCCGTACACAGTTCCGTTGCCCTTAATCCCAGATATTTCGCTCCGGTTCCGCGCGGCTACACGAAATAATAGGAAACGGTTCTCTTCCATTCGATGCGGGTTTAAGAAATATGAAATTCTAGAGGCGGTTCAGTGCGCTTTTCACAAAATGTAAAATCAGACATCGTGTGGTTCGGTGCCATATATAATTTCTGATTTCGTAGATGCGATTTAAATAAATAGGAACTGGTACGGTGCTCGGTGTGGTTTTCCAACATCGTAAAACCTGCGTTGTGGTCCGAGTTTCGAGGAGGGAAACTTCCAACGGTAAGGTGAGGTGCGGTTAACGGCACCAAACCGAACTAAAAAAACTGAACTTTTAATAATACTTGAAATTAAAAAAATAAAACTGTATACCACCATGACACCTGTCGAGAGGCCCATACCCAAACTTGCATTTTGCACGATCAGGAGGCATTCAACTGAAGGAGGTGTTCCCTTTGTCCGAAACTAATTTTATGGTCAAAACAATGACCGTAGGTTCTCTGCTGCGGGCTGACGTCAGAGCTTCAGGTCGATACTGAACCTGATATCCTTCATCATACGTCGTACTTGGTATGACATATGATTTGTCACCTCTTCGTTAACGGCCAAAATTTGTAGAAAACCTTGGTGACGCCGTAGATGAAGTCATTTCCCAGCCAAGGGTCCTACCACAGTAATGGCCAACGTTCGATTATCAGGATTCAGCCGTTCAAGGCCAATCGGCACAATGACTGCTTCGTGTCTTTGAAATCTTAGCTTTTATGGTTTTTTTATCAGCGATATACAGCCGAAACGTTGGATAAGCAAACTCTGTAGAAGGATAACATTCAAACCAAGGGCAAAAACCTTACCGTGGCGCCAGCCGGAAGTTTACGAGGTACACGGTATATGCGGTAGGTCGGTTAATATGGCGATGAATCATGCAAGGGAAGTGGGGCAAGTGTCCCAGTCCTGAGGTGACTAAGTTACGGCAGCATCTTCCAGTTTCGAGAACAATGTGTCCGAGGTTGTAGTCAAAGGCAGGAAGTGTCATGCAAGCTATGCTACGACGGGACAGGTAGGGTAATTTTATGGTGTTTGGATGTGAGAGCGAACTTGCTCGTGTCCATTGTACCGCTGATATTTCGTTTTCCGGCTAGTCGTACGACACTCCAAGTAATTTCTATGAGGAAGACCATCATATATTTGGGCCAGAATGAAAACACTTGGCGATGATGAATAAAATGTTCAGAAATGAGCAAAGATTCATCAACAGAGGGACCAGAGGATAATCTGGGTGAGCAAACATTGAAAAGGTTGACCACCACGTTCGGCGTTGGACTCGGTCTCGATGGACAGAGGAGCACAAAACCGAGAACACCATTCGTGTCGTCTATACTGTTTGTACGTGTATCGCATGCGCTAGCGCTGGGTGTTATCCAAACAAAACACCTGAATACTGTGCTGCCAAGTACGAGGTGGGGGGTCCTGGGCACAATCAACCGACGGATAAAGTGATAGAAGCTTTGCAGGGTTTTACCGGCTATGGAATCACGAATGAACTAGAGCGCAGTGCGGACTATGTTCAGGCCACTGCTTTGCGTCGGAAACGGTCACGGCTTCAATGCTAGCAGAGAAACACGTACCAAAGGCGATAAACGAGAATATCAGACAATTGTGGCTGGACGTGTTGATAGCGAACGTATTAGCCCAATTCGGAATCAGATGAAAACTAGCCCCGTAGTCTGTGTGTGTTCTTCACATTAATGTTAAACCGTTCTTCTACTCTTCGACATCCAGCACATTCATTGTCCGTGATGACTCCTCACCCTAGGAGACACACGCTCTGTGGTCACAAGCTACGACACAGAGATAATGCATTACAAAACATGGATCGCACCACGCACTGTCATGCCAGCGTACTGGGTACGACAGGCACAAAATCAATTCCTACGCCAGCGAAATCAAAAAGAAAAACGAGGTGACAGAAAGAAAATAAACGAAAAAAGCGAAAAGGAATGAAAACAAAATCAAGATCAAGAGGACGAAAACATTCCACCCAAAAGTAGAGCCACAGCTCGCTAGCAATAGGGTAAAACACGAGAGATACCCCAATCACGAACCAACCAAATGTACACGCAAGGGGGAAACAGAATTCGACTATGTAGGGGAATAAAAACGAAAAAAGAAAAAGAAAGAAAGGCAGAAATAAAGGCAGACACAAATATAGGAAGTCACGGAAAGCCAAAGCACGAACAATATCACATTCGAGGCAGCCGCAGCAGTTGGCGGTATGATTACTGTACTGCAGCAGTATTAGCATAGACGGGCAGG
>JAYJME010000296.1:0-26213 GCA_036873775.1 Costaria costata | reverse complement strand
CTATTGTGGCCGGCAATGGCTATCGATAGATGCATTGCCTAATCCATTGTGACCGGCAATGGCTATCGATAGATACCCCCCCTCGCCTATTGTCGAAGCAATAGACCATTGTTGTGTCTATTGTCCAGGGTGTGGACGATTTAGCCGTTACAAGCAGTGCTTCGCGCTTGCAATAATAGCACGGACGGGTCACCTGCTGCCAGCGCTGTCGCAAAATCTGAGTAGCTTGCGGAGGTTGTTCCTGTCCGTGACGATGTCGACGGTTTCCAGGTCAAACCCGGGGGAACAGACGTCGAGGGAGAGGAAGGTTGGCTCGTGCCCGTTTAGCGGATACATCCGAGTGCTGTTCTCGTCCACAACATGCTTGCCATACTGCTTGTCCAAAGTAAACCACCCGACACTCTTGGAAGCCTTCTTCTTTCGCAACTAGCGGGGGTTGGGGATGCAGGGGTTCACGCTCCCCGAGGTCGGGGAGACATACGCGCTCGGCGTGCCATGGGCTATTATGTGGGGATTTCCCCTCGTGGAGGTTGTGCTCCAGTTGTAGGAGGCCACTATCATGGGCCCACAGGGAAGAACGATTCGGTCGCCATTCACCTGGTTCGTTGTCAAACAGTGCACTCGACTGAACATGCGACTAACAGATGAAGTAAATACTTTTTAAAACCCAACAACAGTAGTGGTTGAATCACTGCACATAGCAGCACTGGAGTACATACGAGTGTTTGCCCCAAAAGTACAGACCTACCCCTTCCTCAAATGCTTTAGTCACAAGAAGCACGTGCACTTGAACGGCGGTCAACCGACTGCTCTTGAAATTGGACGCGGGCTGTACGGTGTCCGTGAAGACTAGGTGCTGTCGCTACGGGTAGCTACGCACCAGAGGGAAAAGCTGAAGCTAAAAGTAGTACAGTACAGCTTATACGCCAATACCATATAGATTTTTCTGGGGGGGAGGGACAAACCTGGTGCAACACCTGCAACGCAACTACTTCTACAACAAGGATTACAGCAGTACGGCGTGATCGTACTCGCACTATATCAACCGAGTAGCTAATACACGATTAAAAACTGATTCGTGTACAAAGTACAAGATACAAAATACTCGTATGATATCATAGATGTTCGACAACAAAAATTCGCCACATCCTTATTTCCCTTGCTGGGCCCTTAACCCGTGACGTCAAACGTTGGAATACAATCCAAGTGTTAGTTTTCCCGCGAGACGTTGGTGCAGGCAGTTCTAAATGGATAACTTGTCTCAACAGATTGCAATATATTCCTACGATGATACCAGGAGCCCACGGTGTATGATACATGTTTGTTCCGACACAACACGGTACTGATTTCTCCTGGACCGGGGTTTGGTGGTCTCTTAAGACCAACAGAACAAATACTACCATTACGGGGGACCATGATAAAGAAGACCAAATATTATTAGCAAAAATAGGTAAATATATAGGTTTCGGTGTCTGCAGCAGGTTCCATTGTGTCTACAGTAGGTCCTATTAACTCTGGACCCAATAATGTTAGCAAAGGATGGGAAGTATAATGGTTTTAGTGTCAACAGTAGGTGCTATTGTGTCTACAGTAGGTCCTGTTAACCATGGTCCCCCGGAATGAATGCAATCTCGAAATAATCTCTTCTTGATTCTTGCGGTGCTCACAAAATTTTATTGTCGTTCGGTCATCTGCGCGTGTTAGACGGTCACGTGTTGTCTTTTTGTTGTGCGCTCTCCAGTACCTTAAACTTGTTTTGCAGAGCGTGTGAGATATCTTTGATGGCTATTATCCTTTTTACAGAGTTTCCCCATATCGTCGGTGTGGTGGTAAAGGGCTTAATATTCCCCCCACGGTCGGCTTCAAAACCTGCAGATGTTCAGCTGCCCACCCAAGAAATTTGAATTTTATGCGAAACGGGGCCGGGAAAAGGAGGCGAGCGATGTTTTTCGCCTGAGACTTGAACCTCACGAACTGTAATGCTTCGTTCGTCAGCCATAATGGATGTAGCTGACGTCCTTTGGTCGAAGATGTTTCGTGACCTTGCCCCTGCCGCGGAGAGTGTGTGGGCAAAATCAAATAACGGGGGCAGTACATGAAACGCGTGGTGCAATTTAGAGGTACACCGGTGCTTTATATTCATTATATCCTTTGACGGATTGGCCTCGACAGCTAATGGTTTCCCGAATATCGCTAGGACCTTATTTTCGTTGGGCACTCCTGTCCGTTTACGTACCTAAGCCACGGACGGGATTGTTCACTAGTAGGGCCGAACTACATACTTTCCCAACCCCTACGTGAGATTGACGTATATAGACTACCAACTACCTACGCAACCTCGTATATTCCGTTTCCACACCCCGGTCGGGGTACTAATAGGGGTCCCGACTAAACTTTGTCACAGCCAGAACGTCGGACAGCTGTATCGCTAGACGCTCACTTATGTTTTGGGATGATCGCGTACTATCACACCGAGACCCCCTCACGGTCCCACTCAGGTTTTGTGATGATCGCGTACTATCACACCGAGACCCCCTTAGGATCCCATTATGCAGGGCTATCAATATTAGAGATAGATACGGTGAGGTTTTCACAGCTCCCAGTCCCACTAGGTGTGTTGACAACCAAAGTTATCCTCTGCTTTTTCCACAGTACGACAGTAGAACTTCACGGACACAATTGGAACTGAGCGATGGCCCCGCTAATAGTACAACGTACTCCTTGCTGTACCACCTCACTATTTCGGCGTCTCATCGCGCAAATTGATACCTTCGTTGTTGGTCTTTCCACTTGCCCGCTCTTTATCGTGTGGAGCAGTGCGTGAGTATGCGCTTGGGGTTGACGCGTGTGAAACGCTTCTGATGCTGCTGTACAGCGCTCGTCTGCGACATTAAATAGAATGTTTTTGGACCGCCATTACGTTGACAAATCCGTTCCCCGCCGGTGGAGTCTTCCCACCTGACGATTTTCGGGTCCAGCTCAGCCTTCCTGTTGTCCTTGTCCTGTACCTTGCCTCACTGTACGTACATGGTTGTTGGTCCTGTTTGGTATAAATATATGATAGATACGTTCCGGCGCCGAACCACCCACATGCGCAAGTAGCCAATTTTGTTTTCACTCGCCCATTACAGTAGCAACTAACCAAAAAGCGATGTGAAAAAACACAGACTAGGTATGCGGCTGTAGGCTCAAGAATGATCTGCGAACAATAATATGAGGGCTTGTATATATTTAGGAACGCAGCACACCCGCAGGTCCAAGATCAGTTCTCGCTGAACGTGCGGCTAACACTTTCGTACCCCTTCCACTGTTCAATGTGGACATACGCGGCAAAACAATACAACCCTACGGATTGCAGCGTTCTTTGGGGTGTCTAACAAACGGCGTGTTGATACTTCGGACTGTGAAAACAGACGAGAGTCTCTGCTTCAACCAGTGTGTAGGTACAGCAGTCGTATAGTACATAAGGGATGCACATGGGTTCAGGTCTGAGTGCGGTTGTCGTGTTCCGAAGCGTTGTTCCGAACAGCACTATTGACAGGTACGCCACAATAGGTCCGTTGGGCTGTTGGAAAATGGATTTCCAAAAACATTCCAAAAAATGATGTTGCGTTGTTATCGTTATCAGAGAATGAATATCTGGGGTGGGACAAGTATACCGAAAGTGCATGTATATTGTATATCTCTCCGCGCCTTCAAGCACACTTTCGTTTTATATGACAAACGCAGGAGGAGTAGATGAGCAGCAGCAGCAGCAGAAACACCAGCACCGTCAATTGCAGCACGCGCGGGGAAACTGTAGCAAGGAAGGTTGAAGCATCTGGCGCGAAGTGGGACCGTAAGAGCGCGAGATATTGTTGTGGCCAAGCTCAACAGCATCACCGATTTTCGGCAACAGATCTTCCGTGTTATCACGGGTACATGTATATGTTCTACTGCTGTAGTCGCCAATCACAGTGGTGTCAACGCGTACTGAACAGGACAAGCTATACTATATGCGCCGCGTTGATCCCTCGGTACATAAAACTCTGCTCAAGGGATCAATATATTTGTATTCAGCGCCTGAGAGCCGTATAACGTGAGCCTCCAGGAACAAGTCGGATTCGCCAAAACATGGGCCGGCGTAAAATAATATCATGTACAACGGCTGGTTATGGTATATCTGTATCTGAGAGGCCTTGCCCATTTGGGGTGTATCCCAACATTTGGCGTCGCATAGACACACAGCACACCATGGTCGACAACACACCGGCGACTTCACATTCCCCACGCCAGAAGAACAACGCATCAGCATTTTGTGATGTTAGGGTCAACACTTTGATGCGGATATTTTCGCAAACACGTTTGTTTGTCTCGGGTTTCGGGCACTCTTAACGTCTCGCCGCCACGATCGGCAGTTGATAAAGTTTTACGTGCGGACCTTATCGAGCGTACAAATTCGCCAGCATTAAAAAAACCCAGAGCACCCACCACAGGAGACTTCGAACTTTTACCAGTAGCTAACCAAAGACTCTGGGATGGGTGGGACCTTGCTAAACACAATCAGAAGTCTGAGAGGTGTCACAGGTCGTATCATAGGTTTGTTCGAAAATTGAAAATAGTTGCCGAATTAGTCCATAATGTGTGACATATCAGTTAAAAGGCGCTGCACTGAAACTCTAGCAGCGAGGGCAGTCCCCCTCTTCTGCGTAAATGTTGAGTGTGCGCCCAAACCTCGCACGAGGGGTGGCCGGTTCAACCCGACACCGCACTCATGGTCAACTATGCGGCCTGCTCCTTCAAATCTAGTCGTCATGCCGTAAGTGTTGCTCGTTGGAGCTCACACGCCTCCTGCCGGACTTATCTTAAACACGGAGGAGAGCCCCAGGGTATATAAGTTTTGGATCGGGCGTGTATTGCTCTCTCACATCTTCTGGGTTTGATATCTTGACAATGGGATTGTCAACATCCGGCCCAGAGTGCTGATTGTGTTCTCACGAAGCCGGTTATCGGGCGAGAGGGAAATCGGGCTCCCCACGCGAGTAACCTCTTACAACTGCTACATGAGCCACGCTTTGGCGGTAAACCGCGCGTTCTCCATGGCACTTCCTATTGAAGATTTTGAACATGCGAGTTCTAACCAAAGTGGCGTTTCTGACGGGGAGTTCCGGCATTGGAACTATCTAATGTCGTGGGAACGCTTTGGAACCACCCCCATGTCGTGGGAACTCCAGTCGGAAATTTTACTGCAATTCGTTGTTCGTCGGGTTAGACGTGGAAAATTAGTTTGGAGCGGGATCTCAGATACGCGGCTGTCTTCCTGTTTCCCTTACTTCGCATACGTCGAAAGTATCCAAACGCTCGTGCATATCATATATTGGAGCCTGCGAAATCAGTGTCACAACCACCAGTCTAGGACCATATCCCAGTACCGCGTAGCACGGAGGAAAGCACACCCCGGTGATAACAATTTGACTTCAAAAAATATTATCACCGGGTGTGTTTTTGTGGGGGGTTGTCGGACGTATCCCGGGTGAAAAGCACCATGCACGGGAGCCCCGAAGCAAACCGGTGTCGAAACGAATGGGTTTGCTACATTGTATTTCTTTAATCGCGGTTTTCACCGGGAAACATGGGCTCGCCGCTTGTGGAAGCTCCTGGGGAGAGTGTTACCGTATAACACGGATCATAGCACACCCATCTTGAATAGCACACCCTCTTAAAAAGCTTATAAAAGCACACCGGGGGGTATATTTGTTTTGGACTTTGTTCGACCGTCATTTGTTCACCGGTGTTACGTTGAATACCACACCCCCTTCGGAGGTACGCCTGACAAAATATCAAACTCTAACGTCTGACACCCGGTGGACACCGGTAAAGCTCCCGCTACCATCATGGAGGCGACTGCTGCGGCCCATCACAGTGGGCCAACTGAGCCTGAGGCCCAAACCCCACCGGCACCTTTTACTGCCGCGCCTGGAGCGAGCATCAAGTCGTTTGTTTCCGGGTCCTCCTCTTCTACTGGTGCCGGTACTGGTACTGCCACTCCTGTCGTGGCTCACACCCCGACGACGGTTACCAGTACCGGTGAAGTGCGAACATCTCTGGCAGAAGCGCCCCACACTTCAGCAACCCCTCCTTATTACACCCCCTGTCATCTGGCCGTGTATTAATGCACTCGATAGCAAACGACGTCCTGTTATCACACCCGCTCAGGATCACACCCCCTCGTTATCACACCCCCAGCTGCGGGGCTCCTATGCATGGTGCTTATCACTGGGGGTACGCTAGATACGTCACCCCCCCTATACAAGCACCCCCGGTGATGATATTTTCAAGGGTCAAATACTTATCACCGGGGTGTGCTTTCATCCGTGTTATACAGTAAATAAGGCTTAGTTTAGGTGGGCGATTTCCTGGCGTTTTACCAGTAGCCCAACAGAAATATACCTGAAAAGGCTGCTTTTGTTTTTCATCGTCGTGCTTTGCAGCCGCTAAACTTTAGAACTGCGAGCTATATGGGATACAAATTCCCTAACGAGCCGTTCAAAATGATGTATCCATGCTTTCGGCGAGGACCAAGAGAAAGGGCCACCCCTGGTACTTACCCGGGCTACAACAAAAAGCCTATAGCCGCACTACCCGGGATATCGATGGAGCTTCGATAATAAGCTTACGGAAGAGGACCCCTCCACACAGGACGCTTTATCGTTGTCGCGAAGGTTGGTGACGCGTCCCACGTGACGAAATGAATGTGCAGCAAGATTATCTATAACTCTGGTCATGTTCGTCGTGTTCCAACTCGAGACAATTTACACCTCGAACAATAAATTGACTTCTGAAAACAAACTATGGTATCGTTTAGCCCATGGGCTAGGCATGAAACCAAACATTATTTTTAAATCAAGCATATTTCAAAGGTGGTGGTTAGTCTTTGAACCTTGCCATGCTACGAGGGGGATATATATATATACTTCGAAGTATATGTCTTTCAAACCTTTTGTTCGGCCACCTCTCTTGTTATATTGTACGCTTTAACGTGCATCTAAACGGCACGCGTGTTTATGTATGCAGAAATGGCATTGGTGCTTACTCTACGCAAGGAAAATAGAGTAAAGTTTATTTTTGAACTAAAATGCACAGCCCAGACCGAGAGAAAGCTAGTAAATCAGACACCGCAGTACCGGTGGGTTGTCGGTCCCTTTGACAAAGGGTTGGGCGCATGTGTACTACCTTTAGAGCAAAAGCCGATCTCCAATACCAAAACCATTTGATCAACCACACATATTTCAGGATAGAGCCGTCACACGAGTGTATGGCCGAGTGCTGCAAACTTGTCGCACTAAAACAAAACGGATATGCGTCACACATAACAGAGCTAAACTCCCCGCCAGGGTACGCTCGTCATGTGCTCCAAACCAACAAACATCGCTGGTAAGCATTTGCATATAAACCCGGACGGTATTTCGATCTTGGTGCATGTTAACGTCGACGCTCGAGAGGCCGTTCCAACGTCAGACCCCGGTGCCATCGATACAGGCCACATTGAATCCGACCTTCTCAATGCGCAACTTCGGAGTCTGCTTGTGTCGTCGTCAGATAAAAGGAGTGAGGTGGGTTAGACCATCAAATGTGCAGATGTATAGCATGTTCTCCCATCTCGGCCGTATTTGGTTGCCGCTGCTGTCCCCCATCGCAGTCGAACTAGACCTCTACGTCCCGCTAACAGTCGATACTTGAATATTGTTCTTTTTTTCCGTCCCACTTTCATACCGCCAGCGGCGGGGGTTGATAACGTTAGGTATATACTTCGTACTTGCTGGTTTGTTTCTCATTTTGCAGCAAGCCGTGGGCACGTCTACCTCCCCACTCAAGGATTTTCACTCTCCCGGCGGTCCAAAAGTTGTTTTGTCGAGTTCTGGGCTAAAGTGCTCGAGAGGCGGGGGCCTACCGGAGGATGACCTTCAGATCTTGGAGTTAAAGACCAAACATTTACGGTGCGAGGTTTTCCAACTCGACAGGACAAGGTCAAAACTGCTCCTTTTTACCAAGCTAGATCGCAGCGTACAAACGTGAACCCCTTCTAGAGCCGTACACGTTTTATGACGACAAAACCTACTTAGAAATCGCGAGGGGTACCTTTTTGGGGTAACCAAAGGGTTAACGTAGGCAGGAAAAAGTTTGTATGAATGTACTATGCGTGGGTACTCGATTCTGATTGTTGACATTCTCCCCGAAAACAATACTATCACCGAAAACTATCTGTTTTCGGTATATATCTTGAACTCTCCCGACAGATACGCTCAGCTGGGCGAACTATTTCGGGCAAATTACCCTTGGATGCGCACACAAGCTCGTGCTGGGTCTCCACACATCGCGGATCCTACGACTGTGTTGAACAACTTCCCCATCAACAAATCGCCCTCACATTCACCCCCGGACAATGTTGTTATATCCCCCACCTATATACATGTGTCTTATGTCCTAGCCAAATTAAATACTTCTCGCATAGACCCCCTCTGGTGCGTCCTAAAACTGGGGGAGCATTTCTCGAATGATACATTTCGAACTTAAAAAAAAAGAAAATCAGGTGCCATCAACATTAGTCGTCATCCTTCCGGTTAATCATCTTATACGACACTTACAGGAATACCAACGCCCGAATTTGGATGGGGTACAGAGAGCTTTGTCTGGATAGACTCGAAAACCTGACCCAGCACCCCTATGGTACGTAGTAGGTGTCCCAGATGCGGTATCGCCCCAAACACTCATGTGTTTATCGGTCTTGCGGCAAACCGGGATCATGGCGGAAACACGAGAAATGAGCGGTAAGTTGCACCTATTGGTTTGCTGGGTACGAATGTGGGGCAGGGTGGGGGGAGGTTGTATCCTGCCCTAACGATCGTCTGTATGGCTATCGTCATTACTAGTTTGAGCAGTGCCGGCTCCAATCCCTCTTACACGATATTTTTCTTCCTTTCGACTTCAGATTTTCCGTTTCGGTTCTTGACCTCTTTAGGATAGTTGTACTTTTTGTGGCCTGATTCGGTATAGTAGACTTCCATGGCACGCGAATGTACCCTCGCTTTCGTGTTTCGCTTCTCCCGTCTTCTGTTTCAGATTCTGTTTGACAAGGTTGAGTGTATCAATTTTTAAACTAATTTTCTTTTAGACCCATGCTACGATAGAGGTGCAGCATTAATTTGTTTGAGGCTCTTCACTTTAGGACGTCCATAGCACACACCAAAACTGTTTCTGAGTGCACTGGAAAGGCAGCCCGATGAGCAAACCCATGGACTAGGCATACATAAATATGATATTGCAAACATAGAATAACATTCCTACCATTTTGGGTTAAGGAGCCACGATATTTAGACACAATAATGCCATAAAGTGCTACCTCTATCGTATCACGCGTCTCTTTACGATTATCGCAGGACCCACGATATCTATGGGGTGTGTTGTCCCATGATACTTTCTGAGCTCTGAGATATTTTGCCGCAATTACCCAAACAAAGTATCGCATACTATTTCCAATGAGTGGTGTGCCCAAAAACCGATTCCGGCTCTAAAGGTGTTAACATAAAAATATTTACCCTCAACGATATGAAAAACCCCCTTTACCAGCAGTTGTGTGAAACGAACATAGAAGCACCGTAAAAGCTAAACGATATATTGGGCTAATCGCAACGATACGGGCGCATCTTATTTCTTCTATCGTAGTTGCTGTGTTGGAAATCCTCTTTAGCATCAGTCGGAAAACATATTTTTGGCCCAAACATGGTTCCCCTACAGCACGACCTCGGATACGCTGTAGCAAGTTACTCAACGTATGAATCTGACCCGTTCGTGCTCGAGTTTAACGTTGTTTCCCTTTCTGGTTTCACCTGAGCTGTACGGTTCGCATCGGGTTTCTACGAGTACGTGGGTTGTTGGAGTCCGTTTATTTTCTTGGCGTATTTATAGGTGCTCAGCTATTATTGAAGCTTTGTCCCCTTAGGTGTTGGAGCCTGTTCTGTGACCAAAAATCGTATTTTAGCCTGCAAGTAAAGCAAGAACAAGAACACCGAAGAAAGTAGGGAGGCTACATCTTCCGCGCTCATCAACCGCGCGTACTGTACAGGATCCAAGTGGGAACAACAACACCTGTTTTTGTTCAGTTGTGCGGTCGCGAAGGGATATGTAGACGCCGTGACGTTTTAAGCCGACTATGAAGCTCAAACACTACAATTAAATTCAATGTGCAACAACGTGCTATTTTGCCAAGGTGAATGCTCGTGCTGAACGAACCGGGTCCTCGTCCATTGTGTATTTGGCCAACACCTTGCGCGAGTTCGCCAACACTGCTCACTACCTGATGGACGCACCTCCTGCCTCGCCCAGTGGCAAAGATGGCAACCGGCTCCGCCCTGCCGTAGCTGTGGAACACTCGATGGGCACTGCTCGGGGCATGGCCACACTCCGTGTTAGGTTGGATGTCACGGCGTATAGGGCTGTTGCCCCTTGAGGGTCCACGTGTTTGCTTTTGTTCAGGTTGTTCAAAGCGGTGTATGGCAAAGTACACGTCCCAAGCAACCTGTACCGTGTAAACGTACGTCGACGGGAGGGGTGGTTCTGAAAGTGTTCGAGCGACTAGTGTATATTTTGGTGTCCCTCAGCGCCTCACGCGCAATCGAAGCAACACTGTTTTGTTCACCGTGTCATATGTATAAGTATACATCATGTGCGATATGGATCCCTGTCGCCATGATCAGCATTGGGACCCAATGCTACGATAGAGGTGCACCATTTTCTTTGTGAGGCTCTTCACTTTAGGAGCTCCAGCTCACACCCCAAAAAATACGCTCGGATAACTGGAAAGGCAGCCCGATGAGAAAATCCATAAAGTAGGCCTTATAAAAATAAAATAGTTAAACAAGATTTACATCAGAACGATTTCGGGTAAGGACTCCCCGATAACCAGATAACCTCTATCATAGCACGCGTGCTGGGGTGACCCTTTTTCTTAAGATGTAGCTCTAAATTGTGCTAGTGCCTAGTTGTTCATACACGGTACCCTATACGTATACCATATGGATTCGGTCGAACATGGTCGGTGGAACATAATGTAGCGGTGTTTTTTCCGAGATCCTTCGACGCCGCGAGTTGGATAATCCAGTATCGATCGCGTGTTCTCAACGCATAGAACCTGCACAATGTAGGTAACAGTCAGTCGCAGGGAAAGGGGAATCGGGTCCCAGATCAGCTGCACGCTTTTTTTTGTTTATCGGCATTGAACTTCTGCCGCTCATATTTTTCTGCCGCGTACAACCTGCACCATATACTCGCATGCCGCTTTGTTTGCATAACATAACCCACATGGCTGGAATGGAGCTTTTGGGGAGTCTCGACCAGTTATCCGATACGGGGGTTCTTGCGCAAATACTCGCGGACTCGTGATATTTTTTGCTCATCGGCATTGAACACCTGCCGCTACTATTTCTCAGTCGCGTACAACCTTAACAATCTACTTGCATGCCGCTTTGTTCCCATACGATGACTCACATGGGTGGAAGGAATCGAAGCTTTTGAGGAGTCTCGACCCGTTAACCGATACAGGCGTTCACGCGTAAATACTGTTAGACTCCTGACATGAGGGAGCTCAACACTCCGCCCAGCAACCTTGGTTGAGAAAAACAGTCAATGCAAGGCCAGACACGAGCATTCCATCGCCTCTGATATATATGGCAAAACTCGAGGTTAATCACAAACGGGGCACCAACGACATTTAGTAGATAGATCCTGCCTGAATTGGCCAGTCAGCCCGAGACATAGCTTGTGTGCTACACTAATATTAGCAAATCTTGGCTCAAATCGTTTCTGGACAGCGGACCTCAATAAACCCTCGTCGATGTTATGTTCTTGTTTTGGACTAAAATTCGGTTTATACCTAGCACCACGGGATGGTTCAGACGGGAAGCTTACAAAACGTCCCAAACTTGGGTGATGAATGGGATACAGAGCCCTCCCAAATATGTACAGAACCTCGCGGAAGAGAAGGCGCACATCTGGTGTACGTAGCATGTGTCCAGAGTCGATTTTGTCAATACATGTCGCCCTGATCGTCGCAAGCGCCATGACGTTTGAATGCAATTTCGACTCCAGGGTCGATCCCCACGTCTAACGTTGCCGCAACTGCCGCGGGCTATAAATTCCTTCTTGCTCAGGGGGTTTGTACGCTTAAATGTTTGACATAATGCCGACCCGCTCGAAAATCCGGGCAGATTGAAGCCTCCGTCAAGGAGGGGTAGCCCCGTTTTCGGCTTTTCAGGTTATAGCCTTTGTACCTCACTTAAAACACCGACTTCTTCATATCGCGACAAACATCACTACCCAGATAAGGCTTGCCCCTAATTATTTTGGCCACTGCTGCATGCGGTCTTAGGCCGCCGGAGTTGGGACTCCTATAATAGATGTAACCTGCTGTGTTAGCTCGTCATGGCCTGGGGCGCGTACGATCCGGTTATTCGACAGGTCTACCCCTCCGTTCAGATGTATCACGGGGTCGAGCGAAACGAAAAAATGAACATTGGCCCGTACAAGAGCAGAGTCCAAAGGTATACACTGCAGGTGGGGGTTGACGTTGTGTGGTTTTGTCCAGCCAGATATCACGTCCATCAAAAGCCTGCGGGTTGCCCTTGGAACGCGATATTTTGGTGCAAAGAATACGAGAATTTCCAAACCGGTTAAGTCTTAGTGTGCGTGTCAAACGCTTTACGTTATTTTGTCGTCTTTGAAGACGTCTGTAGCTGTCGAGTCCCACTGCACTTCGTATTTAAATTGATGTTTTCGGGCATATAGGGTTAGCTTCTCAGAGCCATCCCCCCCTGATTTCAACCATATAGTATTCCGTCAATTCATGTTTCGTGATACCCGCGGCAAAGGAGGCGGCGTCACCAATGTCACCAAACATCATGTCAAGGATGGGACATACATGCTTTTCAAACGCGCCTACCATCATACCAAATTTGGCCACACTCGACGTTTGGCGAGATGGTTGTACCCCACTCGTTTGAATGATAAACGGACAAAATTTAGCGGAATCAACAAATTTCATATAAGCCGGCATCCTTGGTGGTCAAGGGGGGTACTGTACCTCGCAACTGAAAACGGGACGGTTGTGTCGAACTTCGCTTGACGGATGTGTTTGACAATAAGTTATGAATTTTGATCATGTAATGCGCCTTACGTGTGTAGGCACAATAGGAGGCGAATCGGCAACGTAAGAACATTGTGAACCATCCTTACGGAAGAAGTGCGATGTCGCACTCCGTATAGGCCGATTTTCATTAAGTGTCATTGCCTTTCCTTTACGAACGATTCTATTTTCGGGGTATGTTATATATATTTCCCTCACAGTTGAGGTGTTCACGGCACGGGTGGACGAGATCTCCCTTTTGCGCCGACACAGTAGAACGTGAGAAAAACACAGACCTTCTGACCACCGTTTTGAACTTCAAAAATCACGCAAATTCCACAAAACGTAGATTGGCTCAGAACATTAAATATATATATTTTCTTTGCAAACACCAACTATCAGTTGAAGTCCTCCGGAAGGAGCAGGACGAATGAAGACGTCGCGAGACGACGTTAACCATTCTCCCGTATCGCAAAAAGGCGCTTTCGTTTGCTGCCATCCCCGGGTTTTATGCATGGGCCCTACTCTGAACGGTATTGCGTGGGTATGGAAACTCAAAATTGTTCCAGACCAACGCATCTCATGAGTTAGCACACCCTTGATCGCACATCCCCTATATCACCCCCTCTAAATATCACATCCCCTACAATCTGACGGGGGTCTGGTCACACTCATTGGTGACCAAAGATGCCGTTACCACACCTCGTTATCACACCCCCTGACATAAGTCTGTTCGCGCTCGATAGCAACCGAAGTCCCGTTAACACAGCACCCTGTTATCCCCCCCCCTCCCCCCGGTGTGTCTCCTATGCATGGTGCTTGTCACCGGGGATAGGCTAGACCCACACCCCTCAAAATAAGCACGGTGATGATATTTTCAAAGGACAAAACGTTATCACGGGGTGTGTTTTAATCCGTGTTGAACGTGTGTGCAACCTTTATCGTACGCGCAATCGAAGTATCCCACGCAGCATGCACAGATAAATGTCGACTGCATCCGCGATCTCACAGCTGACCTATTAATTTGGACTCTGAATTTATGATATTAGTTATCTACTAATAAGCGTATCGAAGCCCATCAATACAAATATCGACATGTTATCTGTGGGAACGACTATGAGTGATCAACATCTGGTACATGACAACAATTTCAAAACTGCCAGGCACACAACATCTTGCTCGGTATGTTGCTCCATGCCTGCAGCACAGAGCTTTTCAACCCCTTATACTCCCCACTACCGCGCTCCCCGCCCCGAACCTAAACGAAATTCTTATTTTCCTCCTTCCACTTAACCAAACAAAATTTAGAAACCCACTAAAAACCTAAAGAGGATAAACAACCAAAACTAGCACCGGCAATAATATTGTTCTTAAATATATTGAAACGTGAAAGCAAAGGACATGCTACATACCGGTATCATATACTGGTATTGTATGTTGATGGACACCCCCCCCCACCCCCCCCAACCCCCTCCCACAATGTTCATTTTTAGCACTATACGATACAATATACACTTACACACTCTGAGCCCCACAGGTATATAATTCTGTTCCCCTCATAAACAACTATATTTCCTTCTTCTTAGGCTGTTTCTTATGGAAGATTTTCAGAAGTTGAAAGATGGCCCTGAATGACGTTGCTGTTTGTTACCTTATTCTTCTTAGGCTTGTTTATTTTGAAGATTTTTAGAAGTTAAAAAATGGCCCTAAATGACGCTGCTGTTCGTTAAATTTCGACTGAATCTTCGTTCTCACAGCCGTGACGTTTATATTGGGGCATTTGACAAAAAGGGGGACACCCCCCATATATCGATACTAAAAGGGGGACACGACAAAGCACCAGCGGCGAGGTTCTCGTTACAGAGGTGGTCGTCAACACCAACCCAACGGCCCAGCGCATTCACGGTATACGGTACTCATATTCATATACTATAACGTTTAGCCATCACTGTGGCCGAACATCCCAACTGCTACGGTCGCGTAAAATAGGGCTCTCGCCTCCTCTACGCCACGGTGTAAAACGTACCTGATATACGCGTATTTGTATACCTGGTACGGCTGTACCGGTAATGCTGCCCTTTGTTACCTGGTATGATACGACGGTACCGGTGATACTACCACTATATTCGGTGAGTAGCATGAAGACACTTCGGATTAATAACGAATACACAAGGCATATATCGTAAGAAAGAACACCACTACGTGTGCGTACCTGGTACCGGCAGGAAGTTGCCCAAAGAGGACCTGCCGTCAGGCAGTACGCACGGAATCATCCGGTGTAATACGCACATCACGTGTGCTGATATTCTTACCACGTTTTTTGCCGGGTATATGGTGTTGGAATTTTCGACGTTCTACGTCGTCTGTTGGGCGTGCCACAACAACCAAGGCATGGAGTGGTCACTATCATTCGTTTTTTTGTTGAGACAACCAGGTGCAGGGGTGGGTTGCGCGTTGTGCGTTGCCTTATTCACGAGCAGCGGCAACTAAAGACGCACGATGCCATGAGGCAGGATAGAAGAGAAGAAAAATATTAACTATCCATTCTGACGCACCATGTAGACCCCTGAACGGGCGGACTCATGGAGTCAAAAAGGAAGTAGACGAACTGAGAGAGAGGGGCCGGGTGCCGTGGTTCCTGTCGTCCCCAAGACCCCCAGAATAAAGCCATACATAATTTTTTATGGTTTACGTTCGGGGAGATATAAAGCCCGTCACAAATTCCCTAGATGAATTGCAGTCACTCCACTCAAACACTTGGAGTAATACGACAGTCATACGTATCAGACAGTCGCACGGCTCTCTACAACGACTATGTCCGACAGCCTCCCAAGTCGTGGCACACTGTCATGATAATTGTGCAAATTCCATACCAGGTCCACACTCATCCAACACATAAATCCCCCTTTCGTGATATTTCAAGCGGTACGAGTAGTGTAATCACTCCAAACCCAGAAATACCAAAGTCAACTGTAGAATCAAACAGGTGCCTCCCTGCTGTCAAAACACCAATTAATCCATAATCTAGACTCAAATAGAACCAGTGCATAAAATCCCATCAACTATTATCCTCCCTGCGTAGTGACCGTCATGGCGAAATCACAAGATCTGGAGTTTAAATTAGCAAATTCCAAGTACCGTACTGTATGCTATATATTAAATCCTTAAACGTCCTAAATCAGCTCCGAACAATCCAAATATAAACTAGACTGGCTTTTCTCCGCAACGCCTTTTCCGGTAATCAAACACACAACCTTCCCGCCCAGGTAACAGCTGTATAAATCCCAGATCGTTAAAATCTACCGGAAGGTAGCGTTTCAGCTTGTTTTCCAGTATAATTCAAACGGGGATCGTTTGATACCATTTCATAACTACCTCCTTCCCATATACATTATAGTGTGCTGAAGTTTTGAACCGAAAAAAAACGATTTGTTTTTTGTATAATAATGCTTTGAAAGCGAAGCCTAGAAGTATCAAAACAAATTTCCGCAGGTTACCAAATTACCTAAACGTACCGGGGGAAAATCAACACAACTAAACTCCTCTCCCGACCCCCTCCCCACCCCCCCACCCAAACCTCTTTCGGTTGTAAGGCCGGTAATGCCTCCGCCGCGGCCCCTGTTGTTCGCTCGATATTCGGTGGGCCGCACCTCGCGTCATCTGGTAGGCCTGGGTGGGAGGCCTCCGGAGAGGTGACGAAAGCATAGCATGGGATGGGGCATACGGCCATAATGAGAGTACAATAGAGCTCATCCACTTCGAAAAACAATGCATCCCATCCATACCGGTACATAGAAGTCATACCTGGTAATAGCTTTATCATATACCTGGTACCTACATACTATAATTACTTCATCCTCCAAATATAATCGTGCGTATGATACCTGATCTCGCACGACGTATTTTATGTTTCATGTATTCTTAACTCTTTGTCTGTTGATATCCAAAAATGAAAACCGTAGTTGAAAGTTTTCGATCACGTATCGACTCTCTCGGAACACACGACATATCATACCTACGAACTTGCGTGTGGTGGTAAAAACTAGTTTCTTACACTACCCCAAAAAGTATCCCACACTATTTTCCAAGTAGGTTTGTCCCCAAATCCGTTTCCGGCTCTAAAGGGGTTAAAAAGCGGCTACCCCAGATAAACGATGCTGAGCAGTACTACCAAGCAGGTACCAGGTATGCATGAAGGGCGGTCGAGGGTAGCGACAGGTGTGAGGGGAGTACAAAAGACTACGGCCAGCGTACAATCGTCTTCATGCAGCTTCATGTCTAAATTTTCCAACCTCGAATCCCTCTACATACCAAGTTACCAAGTACCAAGTATACAGCTTGCTCAGACAATCTGGTACTAGCATGAAAACAAAAAACACAAAAAACAAAAGGGCAATCGAATACGTGCGTTGATAAGCGTAGTTGCTCTCGTTGATGATTTGTGACGATTGTTTGCTAGCTTTGGCTGCCGATTCCGCTCGCCACCATGTAGCAGCCCCGAGCCAGCGAATATGCCGAACATCGCCCCCACATCATATCCAGCTCTATCCCACACCCTCCCGTTCCTTTCTTCCTCCTCAATCTCCTTCTACTGGCTGTCGGAAGGATAGTCAAATTTCGCAATCAGACCATCCAGATCTGCTGTCGACTCCATGAAAAACGGTGGTGGCCATGGCCTTGGTGGAAGCACGACGAGTTGCTGCTGCTCCTCCTCCGCTTCCCTATTCACCGTCTCTTCCGCCGAGGTCACTACACCGATATTATGCTCCTCCTTCCCCACCTGTGCCTTATTCACCTGATACCCAATACCGTCGTTGGGCCAGGTTGGAGGCTGTGGCTCCTCCTGCTCCTGCTGCTGCTGCTGCGTTTCCATCTCTCCAGGCGCCGGCCTCTGCTCCTCCTGAACTCACTTGTCCAGCACAACACTTTTGTTGCTTATTAGCGAAGGTGGGGTCCTTTTCATTCCATCCAGTACTTGAACGCTCTCCTCCACTCGGTGTATCGGCTCCTGCCGTCGAGGAAGATTCTCCTGTTCTTCTCGCGCGTGCGCGGCGATATCACCATCAGTTACGCGTGCTACACTGTTACCCCGTTGGGATAGCGATTCCAGTTCCTCCTGTTGATCGCACCGCTGTCCTAATTCCTGTAAATGCCGCTGCATTTCCTCCAACCTGTTTTCTTGTTCTGGATCGGCCTTCCTTGGGGCCTCGAGTTCAGCTTGCAAAACGGCGAGCCTCAGTTGCGCAGTTTCCGTTTGCGCCTTTGCAGCGGTACCTTCTGCCCTCGCAGTGGCCACTTAAACCCTCGGAGTGGCCGCCTCGGTATTTGCAGTGACGACCTCCGCCGCTGCTGCTATCGCGCCGACTTGCCGCTGATATTCAGTTTCAGTCCTTCCTGCGGGCATTGTCGTTTGATGCTGCTGTTGTTGACGGGCCTGCCACTGCCCTTGGTAATAATTATCTTTTTGCTGCTGCTGCTGGTGATGGTGTTGCTGCTCCTGCCGCTGCTGATGCTGCTGCAACTAGTGGTGGTGGTGGTGCTGCCGCCGCTGCTGCTGCGACTGCTGATGCTGCTGAGCCCCGGCATGCATCCCAGCTGCTGCCTCTAGATTTCGCCATTCCTCGGCAGTCCAATGCCCCAACCCGTTGTCGGGCGTTCTTTCGCGCCATGCCTGCTTCGCGAGTATATCCTTTATCCTGGGCAGGTGTTCTGCCCCGGGCCCAACGAATAAAGGCGTCCCGCCCAAATTCTCACACACTCTGCCCGCGGTATCTTAGATCGACCTTATGCTAGCATGTTGGGACAACTAGGTGCAGGGGGGGGTCTCGCGTTGCGCGTTGCCATACTCACGAGGAGCGGCAACTAGAGACGCACGCAGGATGCCATGAGGCAGGATATAAGAGAAGAAAAGTATATAGTATCCATTAGAACACACCATGTAGACTACGGAAAGGGCACATCGACAGACATACGGTCGGACGAACAAACGAACTAACGAAGTGACAGAGAAGGGCCGTGTGCCGTGTTTCCTCTCGTCTTCAAGACCCGCCATACATAATGTTTATGTTATACATCCGGGGAAATATATAGCCAGTCGGAAATTCCGTAGATGAATCGCAGTCACTCAATTTAAGCACTTGGGGTAATACGACAGTCATACGTATCAGACATTTGCACGGCTTACCACAACGATGTCTGACAGTCTCAACGACGAAATCATATCTCAAAAATGTATCTGAAAGTGACGAAGACATTTTTTCTTGTTGATCAAAAACGCAGTTCGAGTCCAAACGACGGCGTTATCGGGAAAAAAAGAAAAAGATCGCAAAACGTTGGGGTGCAACTTGTTTTTGTGAATAACTGAAAACTTCAACCGCCACAGTATGCCGACTCGCGGCGAATGCAAGCGACAACAGAGCTAGGCACGCACAACTGGCATACGCGAGGCATCCCTACGAGCTCATACATGGTGCTCGTGGTCCAACCCGCTTTCTCGGGGAGGCTCTGGATGTTGTGTTGTTTGTCCTCGCCGTTCTTGTCGGCAGATATTGGGCCGCTCTGTGGCAAACTCATCGCACAATACACCGCCACAGCCACCTTCTGACCCACCGGTTTCATCCTTAGGCATTGCTTGGTCATACCCTACCCATATATGCAGGCTTCGATGGCGCGCAAGCCCTGCGGCAGCCCCACGCGCTTCTCCACCCGCCGTGCGCTTGCGAACCGATCCTCCCATGATCCCCTCTTGGCTATGTGGGCATTTCATTCTAAGATAATATTTACACTTTTTCGATAAATTTAAGACTGTTTGGCATTAAAAAAAAGAAACACACACACACACATACCTGGTAGTTTTCTTGATCTCTACTGCTAGTTTCACCTATCTGACCAGTAAGGCTCAAATACTGCACACCTCGGACAGATAGTCGAGTCCCACTTACCTGATGATCGAAATCATTCAGGGCAGAAGTATTTCCTGATGTGTATGCTCTAACTCATGTTGCCAGGTGGAAGCCGTATAACCTGCACGATCTAGCACATGTTTCCTCGGTTGGCTCTGTACGGTACAAATACTGGACAGCATCTCAGAGCGGCAGGGTAGTGTCTAAACGATCTAGATCGTGATCTGTTCGACGTCTGAAATACTCTTTAATTCTGCTCTTCGTTCTTATTATCATATTTTCAGATAAACGTTCGTCGTTTAGACAGGCTCTCATGTGATTTACTGTGAGTTGTTGGAATGTTCTGGGAGTTTCTAGCATACTACTTGTACTGTACAGTTATTATTTCATTTATGATGTGATTACGTTGGCTTTTTTGTACGACTTTGTCGTTGTTATCATCTCTGATTTTGTGTGGCTACATGGCGTTTCAGGTGATTTCGTTAATGTTTCGTGTTACTACGTCAGATGTTGTTGGGTTTCATTTTACTTTTTGGCGGCTTCGTGTATTTTTGTGCGATTTCATGCATTATTTTGTTATTTTGTGATTCCGTGCACCGGTGTTGCGTTGCTCACCAAACGATATAATAATAAGTTTTAACAAATAACGGCAATATTATTAAAACCGGGAATCGGTTGTAGCCTTCCCCCGACAAGCCCTCTTGAAGCACACTCGTTATTCAGCCTGCGTCCTCGCAAATGAGGAATCGGGGGACCGCATGACGAAGAACCGAACCCGAATCTTCCTGTCGCCTACGCCGAAGCTAGATTGTCGATGGGATTCGTAACGTAGTTTTGGAAAAACAATCCAGGCAGGGGTGGCTGAAATCAAATTCACAGCTTCAGTCATAAGGTAGTTTGGCCGACTGGTCAGAGAGTCTTCACGGCCGAGATCGCGGTGGTAGACCGTTATGATACTGCCCATAGCTCCGCCTGTATGCCCACACGAAGCCAAGGAACGTTTTGCTGATAGGTGGTGATGTGAGGGGCCGACACCACAGCTCCCGCAATCGGCCTGAAGTGACGTGCCCCCAAAGTCGTAGTAGTAAGGACGAAAATATACCATATTTAGTGTACCTGGTCGTACGTACGACATGTACGTCCCGCTGTACTTGAGTCACACCAACGGCATGGCGTGCTTGCTGTGGCTCTCATACACGAGTAACGGCGCTATTTGAACGACCTGGAACCACATTTTCAAACTTCAGCGACGAGGTCGCGGTGCGTAGGGGTCTTGAAATCTGCTGTCGCTTTGCCACACTGCAGTGAGAGCACACAAGAGTCCATCGCAGGGGGGATAAATTTCACATCTTCGGTGTGGCCGGAGTTATGCCAGAATTTTGAGAAGGCGTACAAGAATATCACCGAAATATAAAGGTGCTTCCAGTTGTGGATCTGTTCCAATAACCAGCCAAAAATGTTGGTATCAAAACGGAAAGCAACACACGTGCGCGTGGGGTTTGTTTTTATATACTGTGATTTCGTCTGGTTTTGAGTGATTTGGAACATTTAATTTCATGTTTGAGGCTTTCGTTTGTGTAGTTTTCATTTTGTGCGATTGGATGCATTTTGGTGCGATCGCGATATAGAGCGATTTTGGGTTATTTTTTTTGTGTAGTTTCTCGTGATTCCATCTCAGTTTGGTGTTATTTCTTGTGAATACATACGTTTGTTTTCGTGTTGTTTTGTTTGATTTTATGGTGATATCATCAATTTTCGTTTGATTTCGTTTGATTTTATTGTGATTTCGTCGGGTTTCGAAAGTTTTTTGTGTCGTTTCGTGGGATTTCGTGTGTTTTTCTGCTGTTTCGGTTTAGATTGTACGTATTTTCGGCTTCGAGTTCGTACGATATATTGTGGTATTTTGGTGATATTCTACTGACTGTTACGTAAATGTAGTGGGAATCCGTGGTCGGTTTTTGGCAGTTAAGGTGTTCGCTGTTTGGTATTTCGTGCAATTTTGTGCAATTTCGAGTGGTGCTACGAGTACGAATGGTAAGCATACTATATGTGTGCAGCTGCTGGCTGTCTTCTTATCATTCGACGAAGTGTCGCATGTATGTACAGCAGCAGCTGTGCAGCAGCCGCGGCAGATCACCATAGCAGCGCAGCAGAATTTCGAGCTTTTGAGTGTCGGTCATTGGTCATTGTACATTTCCCCTGTTGGTTAACCCACGTTCGCGAAATCCGCCGATTTTTACTCACCACTAATGGTGTTACTGCTACTACTGCATACTACTCTTAGTGCTACAGTCCTAGTACTACTACTACTACTACTACTACTACTACTACTGCTACTCCTACTACTACCACCACTACTACTCTACTACTAGAACTTCTACTGGCACTACTGTAGTACTACTGCTGCTACTTCCACTGCTACAACTCTTGCACTGCTGCCCTGTGTGACCGAATATAGGCAGTAAATCCATTGTCCGTGGTCTGTATGGAGAGCACTCTCAACTCATGGCCTTGGCTTTTCACTACAACGCTGCTATACAGCTAACACGTGAGCACGCGACCGGCGGTCGTTCAGGTCGACGGCGAATGCATCTTCTATTAATAATACATGATACAATGTCGGACAAAAACATGAACACAGGAAGCACCATACTGTACAAGAACTGCTATTTATTTTACTGCGGTGATCGGCAGGTCTTGAGTTCGAATCTCACGTCCACCATAAAAAACAAATTAAAAAATAACTTTTTCAAGAAAAGGGATTTTCCTCATGTCAAGAACCTGATAAAACACTCTCCTTGGGTCCTCAGAGATTTTTAAGAACTTCGGACTGGGCACGTACGGCCCCATACGAAGACCAAAGACCCCGCTGTTCTAAGGGGGGAGAGTGTTTGATTGACCTTTCACCAGTAGCCCAACAGACTAATGTCATAACAATACCCTGTTTTTGGCCCATAAAGAACAGGTATAACTGATTTTTGGCATATTTGCTCATAAATTCATTGTGTGAACAGTTTTTCATATATATGTACCGGTATGCAGTTGGTACATAGTTACTCCTACTGCTCTATCATCACGTAAACTATTTCTCGTTCACCGCTACACGTTTGTATTGCCGTGCATATATAGGGGGCCATAACCAAGGAGTGGTACAGAAAACGTCTTTGAAAAAAGTCGTCCTCACCAGATCCTCGTGCCTTCTGTCCCTCCTTGTAATCATCGATCAGCTTGGGAGTCACTGCTCGTGCTGCGTTGTTATTTCGTGAAGAGCACATTGAACCCGACAGCTTTTTTTTTTAAAGCCTAATGCTTGTTATGCCTGCGTGTGACATATATGAACCTGAACGCCACACACCAGACAGATCATGGTCTACATCATCATCAGTAGATCTATACATAGACGAAACACATGCCGGTATGACATGTTGAGCAGGATCTGTGTGCAGTACTCATCCAAGCAAGGAATCATGTATTGCTGGAGGCCATGCATGTTGTGCGGATGCCTCTTAGCAGCATGAACTAGACCGTACGGATCAGGAACCTGCCCGCCCCGAACAATCTAGGTCGTGCATTGAGGCTCAGTGATTTACCGGATGTGTTTATGAATCCTCTCTATGATGATTTGGCGAAGATATCTCTTCGATAGTGAGCCGTTTGCGTTTAAAACGTTTGTGGAAGTGCCTCATATTGAAAGCGGTTAATATGCAGGTGCTCGCGCCGAGCGCGGAGCGTAAGCCCTTTCGACACCCTTCCCAGTTTTCCTTAGGGCTTCGCCGCAGATGACCCACGCCATTTACATGTTAACTCACTTTCCTGTACTGCCCTTTTCCCCCATTATGACGCGATTGTTTCAAAAACTTTCGGACATACCCAATGAACACCAGAGTAACGACGGGTACCGCGACCCCTGGGGGGAGAGTTTGCCGACGAGGAAGACCCAGAATAGTCAGAGATAGTGATCTCCGTATGCGAGGGTGGTGCAGAATGCATTGAGGGGGTTAGTTCGACCGCGTAGGAAGCCGAATATTTTACACCGGGGGGGACACTCCGCCGATGCACATTGCGCAAGCGAAGCTTCCACACAGCACGGCGGTTAATTCACACCCCGCGGAGCAGTTCACGGCTATTTTCGTCATTCGAGCATTTGTCAAGCGAAACAATTGACATATATAGTTCGGTCCTGGTTGCAGTGTCACATGCACGTTGTGTTGAGTCTTGCGGACATGTAGCACGAGACTAGAGCAAGACGTGTACATTTCAAAGCGGGGAGTATATTTGTTCGATTTTGTGACTTAGCGAAACTAACCAGCCATTCCCGCGGTGTTGAAGGGTTAACGCGGATACAAGCGTGTGCACGTGAACCCACGTAGGGGTGTCTTTGCGATGCATTTTCTATGTTGGGGCACAGCTTCATCACCTGAGATGTTCAAATCGAAAAATCATACTCACCGAAAGTCGTTTCCCTCCATCGATTTAGGGGTGGCGGGCCCTGTACCACCCCCTACGCGTCTCAAATGCAGTATCTTTTTTTGTGTGTCGTCTTCGAGCTCCGTTTATCAACCGCCTAATTTACAACAACGTTGGGTGTATAACGTTCGGAGGGCTTCCTCTACGCCTGATAGAGGGTTTCCATCTAGAATATATTGATCTCATCCTGAATTCCTCTGGACGGGGTAGATCAAATACCAGGTACACCCACAAACGTGTAGAGCTTTTACCGGCCTCTGGAGAGATGACAGACCTCAATATTGTTGCACAAAACCTTCGCTAGAGGGCCGACATCCCCTCTAAAGAGTCGCGCCCAACCCCTGTGAAGGGTTGTCTAGAGGAGGCCACTGAGACCTCTGTGGCGGGGATACCCGTGTTTCTAGAGAGGGTTCAAGAGAGGCGACCGCCTCTGGAGGGTCTCTTGGAAGTCTCCCTAGAGGGTTTACTACCCTCGGAAGGAAATATTGCGCTCTGGAGGGTTGCGTGTAAGATCCCTCCCGAGAGGGAACATCCCCTCGATAGGGGTATGCCTAATACCTCTAGAGGGCGCTCTGCAGGGGACAACACGGCAATTCGGCGGGAAACACCCATAATCCTCTGAACGTAAGTTTGGGGGTAGCCATACAGCAAAGTTTGAGGCCCCGGAACGGTAAGACTACGCTGACCTACGAGTACAGGTCAGTATTGTATTAGACCGACCATGCAGTGAAAAACAAAGCCGCACAACAGGCTAATGCCAGGTGTACAATACAAAGTATGCTGAGATGTCGCTTGTACGAGCGATGGAATGTTCTGTTACGTCAACCGTTCCGACATGATGTGAGGGTATCTACCTCTCCGGTACTGTGACGCACAATCACACGTCGTACCACCCCGATGGCACACACAAACATCAGGGAAACTGTCTGTTGCCGACCCCTCTGGAGGCCGGGGCGAAGTAGGTAGGTGTACGAGTATGATACCCAACTCCCGGTGTGCCCCTGAATTAGAAAACACAATGTTCTTAGTTTATCCGGGCCCTTGTCCTGTGTGCAATATAAAATGTAAGCTATGTTATAACCCAGCATTGAACACCGCTTCGAACCACATGCCGCTGCCGTCGATGCGGCCCGTAGACAAATAGCATAATACCCATTTCCTGTTCGGAATAGCCGAATCCATGGTCAACATGATGATCTTCTTCATTAGGAACAATGATAATGTCAGGGCGGACAAGCCAAGAAGCTTGTTGTTGCATTTCTTGAAGCCGGCTCCCCAGCTAGTTTTGTGCTTTCAACGACAACGTTGTCCGTTCAATTCCGGCCAGTCGAGGTTAACGTTTTCGTGGAAGAGTGGACCACTTGCCGGAATCACTTAGATTCAGCAATCACACACCAAGACGAGACCGACACACCGGGAGAAGATTCGACGAGGGGGCGCAGTGCTGAAAACTTCCTTCGAAAAATTGGATGGCACGTGAGCAGAAGGGGGGAAGGGGGTGCTTGCTATCTGGCCCAGAGTCTGATTTCCGTTTGCGAAGGAGATGGCAAAACCAATCTGAGAATATACTAAGAAATAATCAAAATTATATGTCGAGGCCGACACCTGACATCTGTGTGTGTGTGTGTTCTTCACATTAAACCGTTCTTCTACTCGTCGACATCCAGCGCACCCATTGTCCGTGCTGA
>JAYJME010000295.1:0-26224 GCA_036873775.1 Costaria costata | reverse complement strand
GATTGTTAATTTTACGATAACTGTAACACATTGGCCTCTATTGCGTGTCGGCCTTATATATCGGGGATTACGGATCGGTCCTATATAAAAGTAACGGGTGGAGACGCCCATGCACGAGAGAAAGAAAGCAAAGCCGTCTCGTACAGAAGGCGAGTACGACAGCTCCTCTGCAGACAGCCGTGATTTGTGATGAGACACGACGGAGGCATGGGGTGATTTGTCTAAAAAAACACAGCCGCCGGCGACAACCTCAACGTTGCTCCCGCTTGACGAGAAGAAACTGTTGTCCCTTAGCCGATGTCCACTGTATCTACAGCAGCAGTGTACCTGGTATGCATGTACTGATGAGCTGACCAATGATCTTCGCAACTCCTGTTTTGGCCGCGCCAAACGATGTTCAACCGCGATGCTGGCGGTGCCTGGGTGGTACTACTGCTGCTGCTGCAACAGCCGCAGGAAGAGGAGCTGAACGACGATGACGAAGCTGTCAAAAAATTCAAAGCGTGAGTGCTTGGTTGCTTGGTTGGTCTACGTCTGCAACCCCCCCCGTGCCCTCCCCACCCCCCGCTACCCCTCCCCCCCTACTGTACTGGTATTAAGCAGGGCTGTTCACGAGGCAGGCCAAGCCTCGCGAGTCGGGTCGGGTCGGGTCACCTGACCCGACCTCCTTACCCGACCCGACCCCGCCAAAAAAACGTGTTGTCGATATCTGACCCGACTCGACCCGATCCGGCAGATTTCGATTGACCCGTGAGATACGGGCTTCGTACGGGCCGGGTAGACGGAACCCGTTGTGGGGTATCTCGTGGGCCCACGACAAATACTCACGGGTCAAAACATGTATTCGTTGGTCGTCAGTCCGTTGGTCCTTGGTCCTTGGTTCTCATACTTTTCTTAGAAGGTCGTATTTTGTATGATTATCTTTTGTATTTTTGTATTTTGTGGTTCGGAAAGAGAGAGGGATGTAATCGTGTCCGCAACCCCCGGCCTCCGGTTTGGCTTGATAGCTCTGACCCGATGGCTTCCGCTTCCGCCCCGACAAGCGGGCTGGCTGTTGCCGCCTGCGGCAGCGAGCACGCCTGAGGCGGTGGATCTGTCAGTAGGGGCCGCCATCCAGGAGGACCCGGGGCCTGCTACTGCTGCTGCTGCTGCTTCGACGGCAGGCTTCGCGGGATCACCTTATCATGTATTGCGACAGCAGCGCTTGACCGTGCTGCTGCTGCTTCGCGGGCTCGTCTTATTGCGGCAAGAGCTCTTGACCGTGCTGTTGGCCTTTGCCTCAGGGGCCATTACATTGTAACCCCTTCCCGGACTCGTGCGGCTTCTTTTTCCGCTTTTCGGCCGTATTTTGTGCAGTCTCGCGAAGATGAAATCGGACCCTAACTTCTCGGCTGCGACGAGCTGCTCGGAGCTGGAGAAGCTGGTGGGGAGGCGAAAGAACCCGGGTGTGTCCCTGGCGGAACAGCAGGAACGGTTCCCGTTTCTCAAGGACGCGCCGGTGGAACACGCCTACGCGGCGGGGGTTAAGGTGGGTGCTCTTGCGCCGACCGTTGTACAGTGGTATGGTTCCAGTAGTTTCACATATGGGACAGATCAGATGCCCAGTCATGATCTATGTCGTTCAGGGCAGACAGACCCCTGGTCTATGTGATCTGCATGGCCCAGATCATGTTGCCAGGTGAGAGTCTGGAGGGGTATGATGTGCATGATCTAGCACATGTTTCCTGGGTTGGATCTGTATTACACATATCCTGCACAGCATGTCATAAAGGCAGATGTAGGATCTAGATGATCTAGATGACTCGTATTTTTTTGATCGACGATTTGTAGTCGTGGTTGCGCGTCAACCGTCCTGGATGAACCAGCACAGCAGTACTTGATGAACGACGTTTTTCGTAGCGGCGGTGGTTGTGCTTCACCCAGCGTTGATGAATCGCAGAGTTTTGGTAAGACTTGGTTGAGCAGATGGGCCCTCTCCCATCGGTGCTTTTGAGCGGGATTCGGCGCTATGGCCTGATGGGTGGCCGAGTATGTCGGGGGTTTTGTTTACGGTCTGCCACACGCGTGGACTAAGCAGCGCCGGATGCCGCAAGGCAGACGTAGTAGTTGAAGGCAAGGCTCGAAATGTTCAATTGGCCCTATTCGTTTGTCCTGCGAAAGTTTCTCTACGTCTGGTACTACGCCACTACGGCGATGGTCTCGTGGTGGCGAACGTTCTGGCGCATCTAATTGTGCTGTAGGATCGTCAGCCTGCCAAGTATCAGACGGGCCGTGGTACATACACTACGGCGTGTGATAAGAGACCGGCGTTTCTTTCCCGGGCACCCGCGGCTTGGCATGCGATCGATTGTGGGCGCGGGATGAAAGGAACGTAGGGGTATCACAGAGGATAATTTTGTTTTACCCTTCCCTATGTTTTCCTGTTGACCCTGGCTTTTGTCCCGCGTGATTGCTTTGATACTTTTATTGTTGGCGCGCCGCTAAAAACACGAAAACGTTTTCATTATTTTTGGGTTAAGTTGACTTTACGTCGTTGACCGTTTTTTTTTCTTTGATACGTAACAATATTAAAACAATATTTGTCACTTCGCCCACCCATCACCCCTCGCACTCACTTTCGTGGCGTTCGGATGACGCGGTGACAGGTAAACTTCAAGCCGTTCAACAACGTGGTTCGGCACGTTAGGTGCATGCGGTGCGAAGAGTGGGGGCACCGCAGCGGGGACCGAGAGTGCAAGCGCATAAACGATAACCCCAACGATTACGAGCGACGTCTCCGCGAGGACCCGATGTCGCATCTGGTGTCCGCTTCCGGCGAAGGGCTTGGGAACGCGGGAGCCGCGGGGGGGGGGGCGGACGACGCATTAGGAGCGGATTCATTGGGTGGCAACCCCCCGAACAAGGACGCTGACTCGGCGTTCGTGAACAGTCTCTCGTCGAAAAAGAAGCGTCGCCTTTTGAGGATGTTGCAAAAATTGGAGGCTGGAGAGACGGAGGGGGGCGGGGAGGAGGAGAAGGGGAAAAGGAGAAAGAAAGGGCGTAAGAGCAAGAAAAAGAAGAGCAGCAAGGAAGAGGGGAATGGTAAGATTAGACAGGCCGGGGGGCATGGTGACGGCGAAGGGCAGAGAAAGGAGCAGGAGAGGGAGGAGAAAGACGGGGAAGCACCAGGCGGTAGTAGAAGTTGTGGTAAGGCAAGGAAGAGGAAGAGGGAAGAACCGCCGCACCCGTCTAAGGTTGTATCCGAAACCGCCGCGAAACCGTCGCAGCCGGAAGAGGAGGGGGCTGACGACGAGGTTAGAGAAAGACAATCTGACAAGAAGAAGAAGGCGCGGCGGGGTGATGACCGCAGGAGCTCCCGTCGGAAGGACAGTAGTCGCCGCCAAGATAAGGATAAGAGTAGACGGAAAGGGACGGGTACGAGTAGGGCGGACGGAAAGAGTGGGGAGGAGGGCGCTGAGAGAAAGAGCGTGAAGCGCGAGAGAGGGAGAAGAGCAGGGGGTCGTGCTGAAAGTGGAAGTTCTAGCAGTTGAAAGAGTGGCACACGCCCAGCTGCTGGCTTCGGGGCGAGAAGTGAGTGCACTTGAGACTGTGTAGCCCAACAGCAGCTTTGTTTAAGCTGCTGTTGGATTGTGTGTTGAAGAATGAATGATACTTCAACAGATTTTGTGTTGAAGAATGAATAAAACTTCAACGAGGCAACCAACGGACCTCGGCGTGGCAGAGGCTACGACACGACCACACGATATTTGCTGCCGACACATATCGGTTGCACCGGTAACTGTTTTGGCCTTGCCCACCTGATGGTTAGAAACTTGTCCCGACTCCGTGGAGCAGCTTTGGCTTTGCCCGCATGACCAGAAACTTCTACCGACTCCGTGGGGCAGCGAATGCCGAGTACGGCAACTATACGTGCAGTTGCGCCAGTTTGGATATAATAATTTCTTAGTAATTTTCCATCGGTACATATGCGCCGATCGTTCTATGAATATTGTCCAAATCTGCCCTCCTATCTTATTCCACAGTACGCATTATAGCAGTTGGCCATTTTTCATTTTTTTACAGAGTTTTGGCGTCGTCTAGAAACGATTTACCAGCCGGACTTATCGTATCAACGGACATATCACGCGGCAGCAGCGTTCATTCGCTCTGTCTAGCGCACCACACGGCCAACTGTGTATTCTAGTTGGAGAGAGCGCCAACGTCTCACCGCTCCTTCGCTACGGTGCAGCATCGTTTCATCACAACAACAAGGGTCTCAGAGGTCAATAGGCGCGACCCGGCTCATGATGTGTCCAATTCACGACTTTTGACAGAAGATGCTCCCGAAACGTATTGTAGGAGACCGGTCTTATTGGGCGCGTCAAGGCCACGTTTTTCCTTGACATATATATACTAGCTTTGGCGTGTTTGGCGGTCAGTCAAGACGGTCAAACCGCGGTCTCCAAGGATATTTGCTTTTGAGCCTTCCCGAAAGGAGAACGCCTCTGAATGGAAACCCAACATCTCCAAAACACAACACAGATATATAGCAAAGGGCAAAGAGGGTGAGCTGTGTTCCGGTGTGCTGTGCTCCACCAACGAAAGGTCTGCCATGGACACGGATGATGCCATGAAAACGTTGACCTCTGTGCAGATGGCCCGGGATCACGCCACGTGTGGCCGGCACGGAGTTGCAACGGCCCTGCTGATGAAGGTCTGCCTCCCTTTGCATCTCCGTAGTCTACGAGTACTGGTTTGAATCCAAGTGAAGACTGGGGGAAAGCTTTCTTGCGTTCGACCATACCTGCCGTGTTCATGTTGTCACAGGTGTAAGAGGGGAAGGCAAACAACAGCAGTGGGTTCGTTGCAAGGTTGCATTGCAATGAGACTATTGAGACGTATTCCATATCGCCCTTCGTGAGACTTTGGCCAGCAAAAGTAATCTTCCAAACAAAGTACTGCTGGTGCTGTTCACATACGAAGTACGAGTACATGCGAGTATCTTGAGCAGAGTCTCAGCGAGGGCTTCTCCTATTCTAGCCCACGCCGACTTACAACGGGCCTTGTGGGGTGCAGTCCCTCCCACCCATCATCCGTGCGCGCCACGGACGGTGCTTGTGACCGGTCTTTTTGGGCGCGTGAAGGCCTCTTTGGGCCAAACTTTAATATGCCAGTACTACAGCAGGCGAGTTTCTAAGTTATGACGGCGCCAAAAAACAGGGTCTCCTTATGACAGCTATGGGAAATGGCTTGGTATATACCTGGTCTATGAGCCATCTCCCGTAGCCTTCCAGCCTCGCGTGCCCGAATCTCCGTGTCCCGTCCGGCCGGAATCTCCCAAAAAAGACTAGTGAATCGTTGTGTGATCGACTGCTTGCATCGTCTTCGACTTTCCTTCTCGCCACTCACCAACGCGCACAGTTGACGGTTGCTAATATCCACCAACGCGGGTTCCTAACGAGAGCCACAAGCAGTCAGTATATGTTTACGTAGTTGTATAGGTGTTTATTAATACTAGTACTTCGTATATGTTTAGTTGTATAGGTGTTCAGTAGTATATGTTTAGTTGTATAGGTGGGCGGTCAGTCAAGGGGTCAAATCGCGGTCTCCTACAGCATCTTTCGTGCTTGCATAACGCTTCGCGCGTCACGGGGGGGTGCGGTGTGCCTCGTGCTGACAGGCTCTCCAGGATGTTCCCCAGCTAGCGGAGGAGCTCGGAGCGGACTTGACATTTTCCCTGAAGGCTTACGGCGAAGTTCTCGCCGCCGCGGGACAATTGACGAACGCCCTCTGGTTATACTCCCAGGTGAACGTCAAAAAAGCGAGGTGCTATGATACCTCGGGGTACGTGGTTGACTTCGATCGGCCTTTCTAATAGCTCGCGGCTTGTCGGTTGAACCACTGCTGCTGCTGCTGTGGATTGTCGTGATGGTTGTCGCCGTTGAGGGTTGAGGTTGGCGGTGTGTGCGCACGATTGCTGTCGATGTGATGTACCCGTGGTATATACCGGGTACAGCAGTACGAGTAGTGGTCCCGCTATGTATAGTGCCGGTATGTGCCTTCCTGGTAATACCGCCAATGTAGCGGCAACCGGCACTAATTACTCCGCATACTGCCACTACTGGTTATTCCCATCTGTGCCAAGAGATTTCACAGGCATGATAGCTGGCAACCGGCACTACCCAACCGGCACTATAGAGGGACCGCTACTTTGTACCAGCACGTAATGAGCTTCGATAGTGCAAAAACATATTGACCTTCCGATGGGTACGACTGATACCGCACCGTATCACATCGCAAAGTCCACACGTTGCAGCGCGCATCGTTCCTTCCCAGTTCCCGCCCTTTTAGTTTCTCTGGCATCGAGGTCGTCCACTCCTTACGTTTCCTACGAGTACGTACGTAAAGTTCCCAAACCTGGTACCAGATACGCACGATTTCTTTAACTGCAGAGCCCAATGCAGTAGACCCACGTGTGGTCTATTATGAACAATTACCAGGTAAGCTTTACCCCACTGTACAAGAGCCTGTTTTTTCGACTGTCTTGTTACAAAGTGCGAACTGCCCCCCCCCTCCCCCCCCCTCGTCTCGGTCTGCTTCTCCCCAAACCCGGTGCTTTGCTTTACTTGGCTGCTGTTGTTTTTGGCGTTGCCGAGTGCTCAGGCGTTTTCGCTTCTCCCGCGCCCGTGCGGATTGCACACGAACGCCGGCGCCTTGCAGTACTCGCACGATCAAGCTGCCGCGTCTGTGAAAAGCTTCAAACGGGTGAGGGTCGTTTGTTGCCAACCAACCGGCTTATCTCCTGGTGTTCATCAATGGTTGTGGTCCTCAAAGCAGTAGTTTTCTCTTACGTTTTCTCGGTACAGTATGTGGTCCGTAGTTTGACAAAAACAAAAAAGAAGACAACTCAGCTGTGAGATCGAAATTTGACCAAAAACTCATTACTTTGCAAGCTTGGTATTTTGTTGCCCCTGTAGTCTTGCCACAAGTGCTCGATTTCGAAGGGGGGGACAAACCGGCGGTCTATGGGCCGATGGTGTCGAACAACACGAACACCGAGAGACTCGACTCCGTAGGCGCGTGCTCCTCTACAACACCAGTGCATCATCATTGTTCGTGATTTTTTTATCAGGCGCTGGCGTTTGACCCGGAGTATTGGCCAGCCCTGGAGAGCTTGGAAAATGTGAAGAGCTTAGCGGTGGACCGCTGGCACTTTCGAATGCTGAATCATTCCGCCCGAAACGAGGCCTACGCGCGGGCGATTGAGAGGGCGGTGGCTGCCGCGGCGTCCGACGGTGGTAGAACGGAGGTGAGCCTTATATTCTCCCGTATCTGCAACTAGGGAGATTAAACGTAGCCTCCGAGATTTTTCCTCAAACGACCGTGAAAATCAATAGTATGGCCTAGAAAAATGAGGCTGACGTAATCATTCACGGCCAACTACTGTGTGTGTGTGTTTCTTCTTTCTTCCCGAAAATTGATGTCATGACCCCGTAGATGACACCTATCGACCAGGGGTCTTCCACCAATCAAACATTTACGTTCAAAACAATTTACCAATAAGAAAACTGCGGGCACCAAGTACCTTTCTCTTGAGTGCTGCGTGTTTTATTTGATCCACCAGGAGGCTGTGTACGCCCAGCATGCGGGTAGCCCGTGAACCTCGGGCGAAGATTAAGATTCACACACGAATGACGGGTTGGTCACCATGTGTCGGTGTGTGCGCAGAACGTTTGGGAAGCGTTGCCGTGCCTAGGGCGGCCCCCCTGGTTGTACGACTGGCATGCTTGGTTTGTTTGGTCGTGGTCGAGATTCTGATGCCGCCTGTGTAGGCGGCCTTCATCCTGCCTGTAGAAAGGAGGTTATGCCCCTGGTCGTGTTTGCGGGCGCCTGTACGTAGTTTAAGCTGTTCCGCATACCGTGCGATTGAGCTTGCTCTACTCCAAGGCAACGAACGTTGTCGACCCCGTCTGTATGTAGTGCCCAAAGCACATTTTGATAATGCGAGACGCGCAAGGTTTGGTGGTGAGACGGGGGCACTCGGTAGGACGAACAGCGCACACACGAGATAGACGCAATGAATGTGCCGTGCGCCCTCCTCGAGAAAACAGGATCCCTACGGGGGGTAGCTCGCACGCAGGATTACTGCGACGCGGTTTATGACACACCGTGCGAGTTTAACCCCTTCCCTCTATTAGAACCGCACTCCTGTTTCGGGGACAAGTATCTTGGGATTAGACTTGGATGTATGCTTCTACTATAAGGGTTAGCCCGCAATCTCAGGTGGACCCTACGCGGCCGTGATGTGCGCTTGGACGGCGGGAACTGGCCGGTTTGTCCCACTGGCCTTTGCGCTCGCTCGTGCACCTCTCCACATGGTGCACAGATTATCCTGGAGGCGGTCTTGTTCGGTGAATGTGGCTGTCATCGGACAGATCGCTTTCTAGATCATCTACATCCTAAACCTAGACTGCCGTTATGAGATGTTTTGCATGATCTACATAGTACAGATCCAACCCAGGAAGCATGTCATGCAGATAATACGGCTCCCATGCGGCAGCATGATGAGCTAAGTAATATATTTAAATAGATCGGGAATATATCTGCCGTGAAACATCTAGGTCATGATCTGCCCGATGTGCGTGTGCGTTCCTCCTCGGCGCAGGCGGGCGTCACTGTGCTGGACATCGGCACGGGCACGGGCATCTTAGCGGTCATGGCGGCTAGGGCTGGAGCGTCCAAAGTGTACGCCTGCGAAGTGAACAGTGTGCTGTGCGATATCGCGAGGGAGGTGTCGAAAAGGTGGGTGAGCCGCGGGCACTGACTCTTGACCGCCGAAAATGCGACCGCCGAAAATGCGACCGCCGAAAACGCGACCGCCGAAAACACGTCGCTTCTGTGCAGCTACTTGTTCTACCCTCGGCTACTTGTGCTACCCTCAAGGTCGCTCGTCCTGCCTCTCGTTTAGGTGCCGTCGAGTTGGCCATGAAACTGCGGTCTATGTACGAGCTCACGTTGCCTTCCCGTTGACGTGCTCGGTCGCCGCCCGTTCTCTTGGCAGGAACGGGGTTGCCGATCGCGTTAGCATAATCCACAAATCGTCGGGAGCCCTCCAGCCTGGCGTTGACCTACCCGAAAGCGGGGTGGACATCATTGTCACGGAGCTCGTCGACTCCGGTCTTCTCGGGGAGCGCATCATACCCGTCCTGGCGGACGCGCGAGCACGGGGACTTCTGGCGAGGGGAGGGCGTGTCATCCCTGAGGTACTGCTGTCGGTAGTGATACAAAAATGTAGTCAATGTTAGGATTGGCCTGATGGGCACCCAAATGTGTACTACAGCAGAGTTACAGTAACGCACGACATACACATTTATATGTAGAAGTGTGGTGAACATAACCTTTGTTTTCCGCCCGAGGAGTAAAGGAACACAAGTAAAGGGAGTGGTTCTTCTATGTTTTGAAGTATCCGTGGAATGTGCTTGACTCGTAGCCCGATTTTTGTTGTGGTTGTCCGCCGGTCGAAGACTGGAAGCAAGGTGCCGAGCACGTTTCCTTGGTGCTCTGGTCGGGTTGATACTGCACCCTTGCAATGGAACGACGCTTATCTACCATACGCCAAGAGCAGTATTGTCGGCACACTCTCGGCGTAGCCGCTACAGTCTCGCAATCCCCTTTCCCACCTCGCCATGAGGTCAGCGCAAGCAGCAAGAAACGATTATTACCGTGGAACATACATAGTAATCATAGTCTACTGCGGCAGTGTAGTGTTGAAAAATAGGGGGATACTTCGTCTGTCCCATAGGTAAAGTCTGTTATGGGGTGCAGATCGTACCTCCCCAACGGAGGTGCTCACGATGCGATGCTATAGTTAGGTTTTTGAAAATACCTCAACAAAGTATACGTATAGTTATGGAGATGCCCATGAAAAAAATAATAATTGAAATCCAAGTGATGCTTACTGAAAATGTTTCGGGAATATTTTGGGAGTTTTTAGGATTTTTTATTAGATACCGGGGTATCGGCGCGGCAGAGGGCAGGCACGTTGGAAAGAGCGGTAAAATATTATCAGGAGGCCTTCGCTAACCCCTGAGACTATCTAGCATCATGTTATAACGCTGGCGAGGACGACTGTTTTTTTGTTTATTTGATCCCTTGGAATATAGGGCGAGACACCGCCATTTTGGGGCCGACTGATTTGTTTTCGGACGTTCGCCCACGCAAGGTAATGCGCGAAAAAAAAACAGAAAAAAAAATCAACTAAAAAAACACCAAATATTTCAAGTAAATTATCACCTTAAGGCATCGGACACGGTTAAAGGCCCGTGAAAACATAACCGACTTTACTTACGATATGGGACAGAGGAAGTAGTCTATACATTTTTTTTTGTCCATAGTGGTGTGTCCGTGACACTCAACAACCAGATTTCTCTCCTCAACGGTCTCAATCGATACGACCTGAAGAGCGGGGTTGTACCTTCCATAGTGGGCTCTGATTTCTGTGGTTCCCCGTAACATATACGCATCGCCTCTGGCGTATTCAGGGAGCTTGCGTCTATGCGGGGATCCTCGAGTCTGAGACGGTTCGAAGGCGCTCGAGATTACTCCCTGGAAGCCCGGCAGGATTGTCCACGGCGACGGTGCGCCCGACGATCGAGGAGCCCTACACGTGCGAGGTGGGTGGGGTGTGGGTCCTTGCGCTCTTGCTCGTGGCTGTTTATCAACCCCCCCGCGCTACCCGCGTACAGGAGACGCCCCTCACTCATCTACATGGCTCGCGTGTGCTGCGATGGCGTCGGTGCCGCTTGTTGCGCTTTCGTCAACCATCCGTGCGGCGTTCGTTCCCGCCCTAACCCTCGCCAAGGTCTCGTTACACCGCTAAAAAGACATCTGGCATCAGTCCCACAATCACTTTTATTTTTTCTCTTTGTTGTCTATTAATAGGACCTTGGCCGCCTGGACCATCGGCTCTTGACCTCCCCAACAGCGGTGCTTGAGATCGACTTCCTGAGGGACGGGGCGAACCTCATGGCGTCCAAGCCGTCCGTATCATCGGAACGTTCTGCGACGCCGTCTACCACACTGCGAGTGGTGCCGGTGGAGCGTTCGGGCCGTGCGGATGCTGTCGTCGTCTGGTTCGACCTCTGGCTGGACGGAGAGAGGACAGAGCGAGACGTTGTCAGCACGAGGCCTGAACGGGGCAATCACAGGGACTCGTCGGGTTGGGTAAGTTTCGTCGGTGTTTCGTCCCCTTTCCTTATGTCGTTACGTACCAGGTTCACGACCTACGTTGAAAGGCTTGTGCGACCTGCTAATATAGTATACCCTCGTGAAAGCGCGCGTCACCCACAACCCCGCCACCTTGACGCTCGATGCAGGACGCTGGCATCTACTTTTTGGCGGGGACAGGGGTGAGCGAGGGAGACGAATTGGCCCTGGGGGCGTCCGCAGGGCGAGACAGGCTCCACTTCACCTGGCGCAGCGATGACGGGGCCGTCGCCGATTCGACCGCCGGCTGGACAGCAGGCGAAACTGTCGTCGTTGGCAACGGCAGTGGGAAGAGCAAGGGCAAAGCGGTGGGCGACTGTGGGCCTTGTTTGTTGGGGGAGATGGACCTGGCCCGGTTGAACGACGGGCAGTTTCACCTGGCGCATGCAACCGCTGTGGCGGAGGCGCTCATTGCGCGTGGGGTGGATTTAGGGACGTCGCACTCTTACGGGAGTCACGCCTCAACAAATAGCCCCGCACAACAGCGGTCAACGGCCTTACCCGCCGCGATGATGGCGCCAGTTGAGACAGCAGCCGCGCCCCCTCCCCCGGCGTTCATTATCGACCTATGTGGTGCGTGGGGAGTGGCCGGGCTGCTCGTCGCCCAGCTTGAGCACCGTGATGGGTCGCCGGCAACAAGAGTGCTTGCGGTCGCAGAGGGCGAGGAAGCTGCTGCCACACTGAACGCGCTCGCCAAAGAGAATGGTCTAGGCCCTGATCGTTTCCTGGCGACCTCGGATGAGCTGGTTGAGTTCATCTCGCGTGGTGGGGTTGCTGCAAAGGTGGAAAGTGTTGCAGGCGGTCTCACCAATACATCGGGGAATCGAGTTTGTTTGGAGACCGTCCCTGGTGGAAGCAGTTGTTGCTGGCCCAGGCGCGACAACGGTTTCGAATGGGCCGTGGTGATGGGGTCGTCGTTAGTAGAAGGATCGGGGCTGTTAAAGCAAGGCGGACTCGGAGATTTGGAATTGTGTCGTCAGTTTATCCACGATGATGGCGCCGGAGCAAGGGGCGCGTCGTCGCGAGCCACGTTTGTGCCGGGTCATCTCGAGGTGGTCTGCCAAGGTCTCCAGCGTGCTTCGTTGGTGTCGGAAAACAGGGTCCAACACGACAGCTGCTGCGGCGTGGATGTAGAACCCGTGAATGCGTTCAGCGTGGCTAATTTTCGCGAACTGGACCTGTCCGCCGCCGCTCGCAGCGAATTTAATGCGGGGGCGCGGGACAATGGTGACGTCGGCACCATGCAGCAGGATGATTGTGGTAGAAAAGCTACGACAAGGAATGCTAGTACGTGCCTACGCGAGGGGGAAGAGGCGTTCCTAACACCACCGGCTGTGTGTTATGACTTGGACCTCGCCAACGTGAAGGCGGGACCGGACGGCTGCCTCCAGCGACGGTCGGCCCGTCTGCACGTGCGGCGCGGCGGAATGTTGCACGCAATAGCTTACTGGTACCGGCAGCGCCTGGGGCCTGTACCGGGGGGGGCGGGAGAATTTGCCGCTGTTCTAGACACGGGACCCACCCCTAGCCCCGGCGCGGGCGATGAAAACTGGTCTTCGTCCCACTTCAGGCAGGCGGCTGTCCTACTTAAAGAGCCGATCGAGGTGACGGCGGGGCAGTGTATCGATCTGTGCGTGTTTTGTAACACGAGCAAAGGGGTCGTCCTCGAGGTGTCGGGCATCACTGATTCCGTTGGGGCGTAAACTAGTGGAGTAGACTGGGAGTTGAAGATTGAGGTTGAGACGGACAGGCATCCCCTACGTACGCAGGCAAGGAAGAAAGTGTTTGCCCCAGTATCAGATGATATCGGTTTCCTTTTCGCCACAATTGAACGAGGCTCATAACCTGTCCGAATGATGTGTGTCGAGGCTCCGTCTTTTGTGATAAGAGTTGCCGAACCGGCGAAACCGGTTGCATATAATAGGCCTTGCTTTGATCTGCTTCTTGACTGTAGTGCAGCGCCAACGATATGCGTTGCCGTGATGCTCCCTAAGAAGCGTTAATTGGACGGAGGCATGGATTGTTCTGGGATTTTTTGGAAGTAGGTTCGTACCGCAAGCGGCCTCAAACCAATTTTGATCTGCTTCTTGATTGCTCATCCGTGCTTATTCAAGATGGGACGTATTGTTGTGTAATATCCGTCCCCAGCACATTAGGCAGGTTGCTGAAAGACATTCGGTGTATCTGTCGATGTGGTGGAAGATTTCCGTAAGAACTGTACTGCCAGACGCAGCACGTATTTGCCGGCTCCGTGGGTTATTCGGTCGGATACGCCCGATCTACGATACATCTAGAAATGTCGATAACCCCTTTACTACTAACTGCATTTTTTTTCTCACCCTACTCCCAGGTAGATTGTCCCCAAATATGTAGGCGCAGTTCCTTCCATTCGTTGATTTAATCGATGAAAATGGCCGGTGACATTCCCTGATTGACGTCGGCTTCAACAGCGGAGTCATTCGGCATGAACGCACCGCAGGTAGACAGGTACCTGGTATAATCGTAGGTGTCTTCGCTCACGTTTTACATGCCAACTATAAAGATAGTATAACTGTCGCTAGGAATTCGCGCAGCAGGATATTTGTAACTGTCGTCAACTTGTGGGCGTTGCTGGACGGCGTATGTCGGATGCTTCGGACAACTCGAAAGAGGTCCCTATTTTTTAGGCGCCGTCCAACGAAGCTAGTCGCTCGCTCGTAACAACAGTGGTGACCGGTTTATCGCTCACGACGGCTTCTCAGTCGCCGTACTGATGCAACAACGATGCAGCTGCTACCGGTACGGTGTGGTCTTTGCCCCCTGCAAGCTTTTTATTAATTATTATCGCACAACCCCCCCAGAGCAACTCGAGAAACGACGTCAAACAACATCGGCGCATGGAAAATAACTATGTATAGGTGACAGATGAAGCTAGAAACCCCCTGTGAAATCTTCAAGTCTTCACTTCGTTCACATGGCAAGCTAGCTTTCTCCGCTCCTACCTAATTCCGTGGTCAGATTTTTTTCCTGCGGCGTCTCTTCAACAAGACTCCAAGGCGTATCACACCACACAGCCGCACGTCGGAGTGGGCAGGGAAGCGACATGTTTCTGCCACTGCTTCATACTTACCCCAGAAATGTCCATGATACCGCGCGCACACAAAAGACACTCTACTGTAGATACCTAGCTGGGCTGCACCCGAGCAGCACGTGCGTACTTACGTGCTACGAAAACGCCTCTTATTATGATACTGGAACGAGTATTTTGCCAAATTTGCTTTGCCGCTGGACTCAATAACAGCGCGTACAGCGCCAACCACTACATGTACAAGTCGACAAAACACAACCACCTTTCTTTACACTACACCCCTCGAGGCAAAAAAAAAACTGTGCTTCGTCAACACCTGCCACGCCAGAGCATAAAACTTCGCGACCCCAACCCCCCCAGTCAGCGAATTGACACCCACCAGGCACACAAGGCAGCCACACCATAACACCGCAAGCACATACTACACGGGCAACCGTAAAGGAACACGAGCACTACACGTCAAGAAACCAGCAGACGACTTTGACGACGCCCACACGACCTACATCTACCACGTCACATTAACGCAAGGTCTACGTACAAATTAAACCGGCCAAGCCGAACGCCCCACCCCGATCTATTAACAACACAAACCGACCTGCTTGATTTCCAGCCTCCACAAAAAGCAACGCCCCTTTGTTCCGTTACTGGAAGTCAGCGTTCGAGGGCAGGCCTCGGAAACTATTGCCGGCTGTCCTTCACTGATGATGGACGTGTTTTGGTACGCTTCACGGCACGACCCAACGTGAAGCAACGCCACACCAAGCATGGTTACCCCCCCCTCTTCTCTGAACGTGTGGTGATAACCGATGATAGATCTTGTACTCATACGTCCCGAACCCTTCTATGTTACCCTCGTACAATTTTAGATGTGCCAATAAGGCGCACATCCACACTGCCCATGTTGCGATTAGAACCGCCCCCCCCTTGCGCTTGGTGCAAGCAATGTCTGCCTGGTCGGTAAAAACCCTACATGCTCCGCCCCGGCATTGTAGGGATGCGAGGGTCTATGGTATCAAGCCTACGGCCATATATGACAACGACTGCCCCCGCCGCCCCCCCTTCCGATCACAAGACACGCGGGCTTCAACATAAAATTCGAACGCAAGTTTCGCTTCAGGCCGAACACCGCAAGTGCGTGACATGTAGATCATGATACACTCCACACCGCTCCCAGTTGGAAGCAGCGTCCATGTTCGCGAGCACCGCGTGTAGTGGCGGTCAGCTCATCGCGGTTTGCCTACGTTACCACGAATTGCAAGGAAAAATAAACGGCGGTTCGTGGCGTGGACCATTCCTAAGTGCGTTTAACCTAGGCTTTTGTTGTACTTCTACTGTATAGACCCCTACCGGCGCGATTCAAGCGTCATCCGTTTCAGCCAAAAACCCACAGAACATCAGAGCTTAACACGGCAGTAACAAAAAAACAAAAAAACGCCTACAGGAGCTTTCCAGTTATTTTCCGCTACGATCAATAGGCCTCAAATATTTCGCCATACGGCGCGCCTGGATAACATACCGGTGGAGCCCAATCATATGGCAGTAACGAGCTGAGCGCAGGACCTCACAAAGCCCCGATGGGTCCGCAACACCTGCATGCGGGCGGAGGCGAGAGGTTGTCATTGGTACGAGAGGAACCTGAGTGGCATGTCCAAAATCTGTGACTGCAGTCGAGGCGCCACGCTCATAACATAAAAAAGTGCTGATTCAACCCAAGATAATTACAAGACAAAAAAACGTGGCGCAGTGTGTCGGAATATGACGTGTCCTCTTGAGCGCATACGGGTCGTCGTGTATCCCTCCGCACGCCAATAGTATGGCGGCGGATGCAAGGGGCGCAAGCTGAAGTGGAGCCAGAACATTCAACCTTTTTGGGACTACAGCGGGAAAACGTGTCGAAAACAAAGTGACGATTACAGCACCGGCTCCACGAAGCAGCGAACACTACAATGAGGTAGGGGTGTACCCGAGCTGATATACACAATGCAAGGACGTCTCTGACACGTATACACACCGTATGATGTTAGTCGTACTGCTGCGCGCTCTCAACCTGACGGCCGATAAGACCACACCCGGCCTAGTTGTGGTCTACACACCTGGGTCCCAAACGGACAGGATACACTTCGGGAGCTACGACATCTTTCAAGGGGAAAATGAGCGCTGTGCATCGGTTCCGATATGTTTACCGTATGGACAGGAACCACACCTGGTGGACGAGCAGGGCGTAGCTTGCGTCTGTGTCGACGACGTAGATGCCCTTGTTCGTCAGCTCCTGAATCGAAATGCGCTTGGACAGGCTTTTCTGCAGCAGAGCCGACACCTAATACGAAATATGGGTAGCAAAACGTATAGTGCGCGACGCGGTTTCTAGGTGTTTATATAGGCAGCAAGCGCGGCAAATCAAAACGAACGAGGAGAAGTACCTATGGCCCATTTGCTCTTCGTTTTCCTATTGCACGCCGTCTTGTTCAGTAACCATGCCTGTGCTTTAGAGAGTTGAATTTTTGTTGTGGTGGTCGACAAAATAACTAGAGGAGTTATATTGCAAGAAGTAGGACAACAAGGACAAATCAAAAACGGCCCTTACATTTGCTGTCCAGAGTGGAATACCTACATAAGCGGGTGGACTTTTACGGTGTTGTGTTCAAAGAATAATGGTGTGGCTTCCGTTCGTTCCGGCCGATGTGTACCTTGTCACCCTCCGAAGTAGTCATGGGGACGATTTTAGACGAGATAAGAGTCTGCACGCACGTTGAAAAACGAACCACCTGACTATATATTACGTCGACAACAAGGAACGACATCACGGGCAAGCAAGCCGCTACCTGCTGGATGCCTTGACAAGAAGGAACGACATCACAGGGAAATCAAGCCGGTACCTGCCCCCAGCATACCCCCTTCGGCGCGTCGCCCCAACAAGACATCCAAGAAGACACCGTGCAACCCCTCGAGCGAACCGACGCAACCCAAAACGTGTCCTGCCGCACACGGTGTTGCAGATAGTACACAGTATAGTACCTCCTCTCGCGGTCCTGCCCCTAGCTGTGACGGGTGCGACCTCCACTGCGCGTCGTCGTGCCGCATGGTCAAGTCCAGAGCTTGGCGGATCTTCGAGCTGTTTTTCTCGAGTTCGGTCTGTGGTCCGAAGCAGTTCGAAAAAAAAAGCGGGGACATTTTTTCGGCAGGGAAGCGCACGCACAGCAAGGGTCAAGCCAATCGTCGCACACGTCGGACAGATCACGATCTACTGCAAATAATCTAGATCATCACCTGCCGTTAGGAAGTGTTGTGCAGGATATGCACAGATCATATCCAGCCCAGGACGACGCATGCCCTAGATCATTCAGATCATACGGCTCCCACCCGGCAACATGAGCTAGATCGCTACAGATCAGGGATATACCCGCGCTGAAGGAAATAAATGATATGTCCGATGTGTGAACCATTGCGAGGTTTTCCTTGCTCAACCGCCCGCCGCGCTTGTCCGCACCGGCGAGGGGCAATCGAAAACACACAAGCTGGAGCAAGACAATCGCGTAAAAAAGACGATGGCGTTTTTTTTTCCTGGGGCGTCAAATTCGTGCACTATATACACCATTGAGTAATTTGGCCTTTTGGCACTCGTTGCGACGTGCGCCAAAACTCTAAATGAGTTCTGCTTGTAATGACTTATGTCGTAACGGAGGGGGGGGGGGGGGATTGCTGCGCACAGCCCCAATCGACCCGTTTGCAAGTCGATATGACCGGCGCTTCGCGGTACGGATACGTAGAGCATAACGACATTCACCGTGGAGCATCTACATGCTCAGGGAAACAAACCGGGGCGAACGTGGTGTGGTGACAATGCTATTATGAGGGAACACAGTAATTGTTTTCTAACGTGGTTTATAAAAACAGGTGCATATGTTTAAAAAAAAATGTGCACATACAAAGTATTGTTTTTGGGTCGATGGTGGGTTCAGACAACCATGGCCCCCCGTAAATAGTTGATGTTTTACCTGCTTGTCCTGCTGGGGTTTGATGCCGCGTCTTTCCAGGTCCTCAAGCGCCGGTCTCGCCAGCAGGCGCTCCTTCAGGCTAATGGCGATCAAATTGCGCTCCAAGTGCTCCGTCGCAGGGTCGAGGCCACCCGCCCGGTAGATCCTGATTTCGTGACGAACACGAAAAAAAAAAGGCGCATCAATCCCTTTAGGACTAGTACGACTGGTACGACTGCACTCCCGTTTTGGGGCACACAATTACTTGAAATTAGAGTCAGATTCATGTTTCTGTACACTTAAAATACTAAAATGGTTAAAGCGGGTTATTGGGGGACTTCAGGTCTAATGTCCAATGAAACAAGAAGAGAAGGAGCTGCCGCACGTTCTGGACGTTGGCAAGCACAACGCATCGAAGCATCACACGCCCTCTGAAAATTGACTCTCGACTGTGTTTGCACACCTTGAGCGGACATCGCCCGAATGAAGACTTTTGAGGTGGTTGTGAGGTCGCGAGCGAAACTCTTCCGTCATCATCGTCATACATACGTACAGCAGGAGCCTAAAACGTTTTGCGTGAACAGTGATACTTGCGTGGAGTTTACTTTATCAGGGTGGGCTTCTTTATATTTAACACAGATGGTACAGCTTCCAAAGGCTCTAACCTGGCTTTCTTGAGCTCCTCGAGATCGGGTCGCGCGGACAATTTTGCGGACAGCTTGGCGCGGAGGTTTGCCTTAGCCTGATCAAGCCGTATGTATCCGAGGCACGCGAGAAGAAAAACGACGCAAAGCGAGGCATCGCGAGGAAAAGCGGGGCAAAGAGACGCAAAGCGGGGAGAAAGGCAGCTGACACAATTAGTTTCGTTTGTCCTTGCACATCATTTTAGTCCAAGATCGCGAAGGCAGAGTGCAGCGGCGGGGGGGCAGGGCGGGGGAGGGTCCCAAATCTTGGTCAACCAATCGCTTAGTGGGTGTTGGCCGGACGGAGTCGATTGCGCTAAACCGTACCAGTATGAAACAAGCAAAAAAAACTACCTGGTAGTTTATATCTCCTCCATGAAAATAATCAATACGGCCAGCATTTTACAACGCGATCATACTGCTGTGCAAATACACATCGGGCCCAAAAGTATTGGACAGCTCCTTGCAATGATTGTTACAATGGTTGAGGAGTTCAGTCATCGTCAGGGAGAAGCAACCATTGTCGATAAAGAGCGCAACCCCTACAGTAGTACACACACATCATCGGACAGATCATCATCGATTTCCCACTTGATGATCTAGATCTTTCAGGGAAGATCTAATACCTGGTCTGCATGATCTATATATAGCTCATGTTGACGGGTGGGAACCGTTTAATCTGCATGGTCGAGGACAGGTTTTCCGGGTTGGATCTATACCGATACAGATCCTGCACAGCTGTAGTATATCATGGCTGCAGGTTAGGATCTAGTTCCATGATCTAGATCACGATCTGTCCGACGTGTGGCTCAGCATACAATCGATCACCCTGAGCAACCGAAAGCAAAAGTCCGTTCGCTTGCCTTAGCCTCCTCCTCGGACGCTTCGACCTGGAGATCCGCCAGCCGCACCTCATGAGCCTGCAAAGACCGCGATTCGCAGTGCCGGCAGAAAACCTAGGAAAACGGCAAGGGCAGGGTAGGCGTGGGGGGGTCGGGGGGGGTACTCATGCACGGCCGTAGTTGTATGACCACAGACCCTCGCATCCCTACTATGCCGGGGCGGAGCACGTCGGGTTTTCACCGACCAGGCAGACATTGCTAGCACCAAGCGCAAATCGCCGTGAGGTGTTGGGCAAGTCGCATGAAGGGTAAACTGCATCCTACAAAAACCGCTCGTGAGACGGACTTCAGCACGTTCTGCTTACTTTCTTGCTTATGGATGCTCATTGACATCATGGCCGTAGTCTGAATGAAGACCATGCACCCTCGCATCCCTACGATACAATTCCTAGACGGAGCAGATCGGGCTATCACCGACCAGTCAGGCAGGCATTGTTTGCATCAAGCGCGAAGCGGGGGCATAGAAAGCACCGAGCACCATCCAACGAAGGCAAAACATGTCGGTCATTCGGGTATGCCTAAACCTGGTAGAGTAGAAGCATATCTCAATTATTAGGAAAAGAGGCGACGGGATGCACGAACCGGGATCGACGCGAACCTAACAAGAGAGGACAAGCGTCATCCTACTGGAACGCCCGATCCCAATACGTAGTGCTTTACAGCCTTGCAGTCGTCTCCGTCCTCCGCCCCCCCTGTCTGTCCCTCCTCTGCCTGCCTCGGTTTTTGAGCGGCAGACAATGGTCCACGCGTCGGACCGATCATCGATTTCCCCTACCATTATTTAGACCTTTCAGGGCAAACACATCCCTGATATGTAGGGTCTAGCTCCTATTGCCGGGTGGGAGCCGTACAACCTGCACGACCTACAGGGCAACGTTTGCTGGGTTTACAGATCCTGCACAACAGCATCTGACAACGGGAGGTTAGGATCTAAGACTAGACGCGTGTGCTACGACAGAGGTATATGGCACATTCTGACCAATTTGTTTCCAATCAGACGAAGCTCCCTCCTCATCAACCAACCAAGCAACTACCCAATATCGTTTCTTGTTTTTGTGTTTTTTTACAATTTTGTTTTCGTCGTGTACCGAGGCCAGAAGTAGGGGATGCTTCATTCGTTTGCCCGCTCATGTTTTTCTCGAAAGCCAAGCCAGGGTGTTAAGGGTGAGGTACAGCAGACAATCTCCTCGAGCGAGGCGCCTCAGAAACATCAGGGTGTATAATACCACCAACCATACCATTCCTCAACATCTACATCATAGAGGAGGGATCTATCTGCCCCACGTGTGCGATGTTACTGTTCCTACGTACCTTGAACTTATCCCCCCGCTTCAGGCTCCCCGCCGAATCGCTGCCCCCCCACAATAGGTCCAGTTCCTTGCGGTCAAGCGAGGCAGAAGTCGACCAGCGCTGCACCAGGCGGCACGACATGGCCTGCTCAAGGGTGACCCTGGCCGCCAAAGAAAGGTTGGCGAGGAACAAGCCAGAACACACGAATCGGAGGTAAGAGACTACTGTGGCGCACAAGAAAGGGTAGAAGGCCATGGTATGCTTTTCATTCTGCCATATCTCTCATGGAATTACACGGTATGTTTCCCTTCTGCCGTATCTCGGGTAGAATGAATGGCATGGTATGCTTCCCTTCCGTCACACCTCGGGTGGAATTACATGGTATACTTCCATTCTGTCATATCTCGGATGGAGGTCGTACATGGTATGCTTCCATTCTGCCACATATCTGGCGGAAATTGCATTGTACATAGGTTTCCCTTCTGCCATAACTGGTATATATTTTGGACGTGGGGGGGTGTCTCCCCAAGCCAAGGGGTGCGGCATGCGCGACTGCGATGCATATATATACATTGTGGCCGATTCAACTACCCTGAGACGAAAGGGCGACAGTGACAAGCACCCCGCCTCGTGCAGTGTGCCGCTGCGGCCAACGCGAGTCAACGCGAGTCAGGGGAGTAATGTTCAAGCCGCAGAAGGGGGCGCATTGACGACGCTATCCCGTAAGCAACTGTGATTAACAAGGCGCAGTAAATGGTTGCTGATACGGGGAAGCATCGTTCAAGACAAAAGGGGAGTCAAAAGATTGTAGTCTTGCCAGTTTTATTTACTGATGTTTGTAGAAAACGGCCCATGGGATTATTATGTGGCTTTGGCGTCCCCGCCGGAGATCTGGTTGCGTTTCTCTACTGCGGGCGGGCGATCAGCTGAAAAATATTTGCATTTTGTTGACTTAATTCACATCGGCGTCTGTCGTTAATTATTTCATAAATAGTTTAGAGCCGACGCCAACAGGAACAGGCAACGGTCATATAGTCCTGCGGTGTCAACCGTACAACCGTTGAAAATATTGTTCAAACAGGACAGAATTTCACTCGCGGCGGAGAGCCCCCAAAGGGAGGGGATCGCTATTGATACTACAGAACATCCAACGAGGGAGTGGTGCCTTCGTGCGCTCGCTCACCCCGTGTCAGCTTTCCCTCCCAATTTAGCGTATTCGGGGTCCAGGTCGTCGTCTGTCACCTGTTAAGAGTAGTCAAAAGTCGTTCGAGGCAAGAGGGGCAGACGGGACACGACAAATGTCTCGAAAATGCCGCTTTTAGCAGTTTTTAGTGAGCTGCCGGCATGAAATTCCGCGCGTAGCCGACTGTGCGTCCCCCCAGCCGCCCCCACCCTCGCTCGCTCTCTAACGAGTAGTTCGCTCTCTCGCAAATGCATGGTGTATTTTTATACCCAGAAAGGCGAGAAAATCGGCCGTGCGCTTTTCGGAATTACTGTAGTTCATCGACCATCCCACAGGACGCCCTGGAAAAAGTCGGTCCTTTTTTAACGTAAACGCAAATAGCTACCTACTGTTATCGTACGCCCCCCCCCCCCCACCCCGTTGCCATAAAGCATCTGCCACAACGCACCTGCAGGTGGTCGTCCGGGTTAAGGCCGCACAGCTCCACCCAGCGCAGGAACTGGCTGAACGTGATGAAACCGTCTCCGTCACCGTCGCAAAGCTCGAAGTGCTGGGCCATCTCGTGCCTCGCGTCATCCCCGCCTTCCCCGTCAAGGAACTCCTGAACCAACAAAAAAACGAGGCCCCGGACAGCAACCCAGTGTCATGAAATTGAACCGAAACGGCAAACCCCATACAATTAGGGTTGGTTGATGGTACTTATCGTTCCCGACTTCCGAAATTAATCAATTCCGATCTAACCCTCCTCCGTCTATGGTCATACGACTACGGCCGTGCATGATATAGAGTACACCCCCCCCCCCCTCACACAGGTCTATGGTCATACGACTACGGTCATGCACGACAATGAGTGCACCCCCCCCCCCCCTCATACAATACTTATTTAATTGACGACTTAATCCAACCCCCCCACACTCACACACACAACAATTACTTAACTAATTAAAAATATTGGGCTGACGGAATTCTGGGGCATCGATTTTCTATCAGTGGCCAGGAAGCATTATTGCCGGACATCCGTCTCTTCATTCTATTAATAGGTGAAGGAGGTATTTTCGTATTTTGAGTTTTTCCGGCAAAACGTGTTGCGTAGCTACTCTTAGCCAAGGTGAAACCTGTTTTTCTTCTATTTCGACGGCGCCGGTTCTTGCGGCAAGCGGCTCTACGCGCGAACCCATGGGTACGCGTACTTGCCCGCCAAGTGTAGTTATTAAAAGTCGCCGCGCCAACTATTTTCCGGGAGCGTTATGTCCTAAATTTCAGCACGGGCCTCACCTCTGGTCAAGCCCGGTCTTATGACGTATCAAGTGAGCTTCCGGAGACATAACGTTCTAGCCATCAGGGGTGATCCGGTGTACATACGTCTACCGCCCCGCGGTGTACCTATTAATGGCGACTTTTTCACAAGTTTAGTACGCTGGGGTGGAATTTTCGAGATTTCTCTGTGCGCAGTCTATAAGTGACGCAATGGCATGCAATTCTTTGCACCAGTGGATCGTTCAGAAACACCCTACAACTACTAAGATTCGACAAGTTATCAACCTCCTGTGATAGTCCCCGCACACCCTTCACGAAAACCCAGCGCGAACCCGCCTCCAACAAAACAAGGAGCACGCAAAAAAAAAGGCTCTGACGACAGCAAAAAGAAACAACAGCACGTGCATAAAAAAACGCCTTCCCAAAATCGAAAAACAGTCGCACCTGCACGTCTGGCCAGGTCATGAGCCCCTCGAACGACACCAAGTGCTCCGGTCCCGGTCCCCCCCCCCCGCCCTCAACATCGGCCTCTCCGCCTTCCCCGTCGACGTTGTCTCCCGTACGCGGCATAACCCTCTCCTCGAACACTAGAGCCAATGTGCTCGGGTCCATCAGGCCGGGGTGCTCCCGCTCTAGCTGTGCTGGGTTCGGGCGTTGACTGACGAGGCGAGCAAGCTGTGGCGGTAGGGCGGGGGGGGGGGGGGTCGAAGCATTGCAACGAACGGTGTTATTCCTTCCGCAAGCAAATTAAGTCCCGGCGCCGGCTGGAATGTCACATTCCGACGGCATATATAGCGATATAGCGCATCCGATTGGAATGCTAACCTGCGCCGGCTTCCGCGCGCTAGCGTAACGATTCGTGTCGGTAAGGGGCGCAACAGCAAACATACGAGGGGCAGGAGGTACAGCGCAATCTGCCGACCTCCCAAGAAACCTGTCGCAAAACCGGCAGTCCAATCTTTTGGCTATTACAGCAAAAAAAAAACACTCAGCAGCAAGCAGCAGCATCCAACGCTCGAGAAATAACCGCTCTACACATGAATATTATTATTATAATTATTCTTAAATTTTATTTCAGACCACGTACAGTGCATAATATCAACCCAATACTTCGTACCAGTACTAGAAGCATATACCTGGTACAAATTATATGCCGGTGATCGTTTTGTTTTAGGAGACTAAAAATCGTCGTCGAAAAAACGTTTCAAGCTCCAGGGGTGTCATCATCTCGAGTCTACGGTACGAGTAGTACATCCCTTGGAAACCAATCACACCTCGGACAGGGCATTGTCTAGATCATCTAGACACTAACCTGCCGTTCTGATATGATGTGCAGGATCTGTACGGTACACGTCCAACCCAGGAAGCATGTGCTAGATCATTCAGATTATACGGTTCCCACCCGGCAACACGAGCTACAGATCATACAGATCAGGAAATAGATCTATCTGCCCTAAAATATCTAGATCACCAAGTGGGAAATCGATGATCTGTGCGATGTGTGGTTTCAACCCCGTCAAGGGAGTATAACATGACACAGGCGCGTCATTCAGACGGACCTGTCGCGTGACGAGCAGGCGCTCGGCTTCCAGTTTCTCGTGCTCCGCCGCCTTGTACACCCCCTTCTGCTTCAGGCGCTCGACCTCCTCCGAGGAGAAAGCGTGCGTAAGCTTCCGCTGAAGGAGCGCCTTGAGGAGCCTCTTCTCGTGGGCTGCGCGTTGACCGTCGTGCGGCTGGAGGAGGAGGAGGAGGAGGAGGAGGAGGAGGAGTTTATGCACATCAGGCGCGGGGCGAGAGAGGTGGGGGGAGAGACGCAATCAACAGCATAAACGACAGCCACGCGCCGACGTACAGTCAGTGTACATACACCAGATGCGGGGCAAGAGAGGTGGAAGGGGAGACGTGATCATTGCTATGAAGCAAGCATAAACGACAGCCACCCGCCGACGCAAAGTCAACAAAAATTGCAGCTTTTTCAGCCGAACGCCCGCAAAGAAGAACCATCAGATCTACCTCTCGTGGGAACACCGAAGACAAACAATTATCCCGTCCGCAATTTTTCTACAATAAAAAAACATGTTCTGACCTCTTTCCCCAGAGTGTGTCTGTAAGTTGTTCTCTCCCTGTCGGAGGGCCATATGGAGCGCTCTTCGAAATTATATGGGCAAAACCCCAAAAGCTCTACGGTGTGAACAATTTTCTTGGACCCGCCCTCCCCCTCTCCATGTACATACCGCCATAATACAGTATAGAACGCGACAACGTTCGACTGGGCCAAGATTAATCCGGTTTGGCAAGGACAATGGAGAGGGGAGGGGGCGCGAAATGGCAAATCCCTGGTCGTACGGGTATTATTGTGGATTGCACCGAGTTGAGCATGCTCTCGGCGTTGCGCTTTACGCTACGACATCAAAATACTGCGCAGAGCAGGGCAAACGGTTGCCCTGCTGTTCCCTAGGTGTTACCTGGTAAAATGTTGTTGGACGAAGGTAATACGTTTTTTTTCTGGGATTTTTGTGGATACCAGGTCCCATCCCCTAGATCGTACCGCCTCATTATCACTGTGATCCTTCAAGGCCATCCTGGCTTTCCGGGGCACTTCTGAGATTAGCTGTCGTTGCTGA
>JAYJME010000294.1:0-26225 GCA_036873775.1 Costaria costata | reverse complement strand
TTGGAGAGAGGAGGCGATTTGCGGTGCAAGACTATGAGCGGGATGAATCCTCTCATGTGTGCTGTGCAGCAGCGGTGGTATCCGGTGAGAAAGACTACTTCTGTTTTGTTCGATTGCTGAGGTCAGGGTAGCCAGGGGTGCTCGACAAAAAGAGAAAACGATAGAGCTGTGAGTCGGCACGATTTAATTCGCCAACTAGTTATTAGTGGGACTAATATTTAGTCGTTTCCCGGAGGTGCCGACTATCCGACTTATTGGGTTTCCATACTTGCAGGAGGGATTTTTGAATGCGGGGGTACAATTTTTTTTGGTTGGCCGGGGAGGGCTGATTTGGCTCGCTTCGCTCGCCTCACTTAAGTCGGCAAGTCGGCTGGCCATCAGCTGGCTTCGCCAGCCGACTTGCCGACTAAAGTCGGTTAGTTGGCTAACAGGACCTACCGATTAGTTATTAGTCGTGAAGTCCTGCCGACTCACAGCCCTAGTATTTGGTCCTGGTTACTGATTACTATAACATATTTTCCCCGTGATGGAGGGCTTAGCCTCAGAAAATGTTATACTTAGTAGGAGCATCCCTACTGCTGCTGTACCATGCGTCCAACAGACTTTGATATCGTTATAATTCAACCCCGATACACAATCCCATGGGCTTTAAATGGGTATGTAAAGACTTCGTACTTCGAAGTATACTGTTAACCCTCTTAGGACTTCAGAGGAGAAAATTAAAATTGGCGCTAAAAAGTGACGGTTTTACACGTAACGCCCACTGCGTGATTGGGGGATTTTTTTTTTTTCCTTCCCATTTATTTTCTTCGCTCTTCTATTAAACTCCAGCTCCCTCCCTCATAGTAGCAGTAACTCAGATCCGGGGTCACTAAGCAGGCTCTTCTCCCCCCTCCCCACTACGGTACGTGCCTTGAGTTTTCATCGCGCAGAGGGGATGATACAAATTGGTGTCCGGGTTGAAATTATAGTGAGGCGGGTGAGCGCGAAGCCCGAGCCTTTTTTTTCTTCTTCTTCTTGGTTTTTCCAAGGGGAAAAGAAAAGCCTCTTCATAGGATTCGTATGACCCCGGGCGCAACGGGATCCTCCCCGTGCTGCTGGGCGCTCACGCTGCTCGTAGACGGTTGGTAGCTAGCCTATTGGTAGCATAAATTGGGCGAAAAATTCCACTAGACAATCCAACTATTAATAAAAAATTTAATACCATGGTTGAACCTTCAAAATCAAATAGTGAGATGGCTCAAGAAGGTTTAGTTATTGATAAAGAAGACAAAAAAAGTAAACTAGGGCTAGTAAAAACCACAGAAAAAAAAAGAGGATACATACACCTCTCTTTAAAATTAAAAGCTAAATATTCATTTTTAAGCTAGTCTTGAATAATATTCAATAACCAGCATGTCATTGATTTGAAACCTAAGCACCAACGATATCGTTGTTTGCGGTCGCTATTTAGGGGCGTCCAAGGGGTTTGAAGTTGTAGAATACACGTCGGAATCCCCCAAGATAGTTTGATAGCTCCTTCCTCCCTATCAGAGATAAATGTTTCGGGTCAAAGATGTAACCGTCAACCGTATTGTAGCACGAAGCCTATGTCTTGAATTCGGTTCCCGATTTCTAGAGCTGTGAGCCGGCACGACTTAACCCTTTTACTACCCCGAAAAGTATCCCACACTAATTACAAGTATTTTTGTCTCCAAAAACCGTTTCCGGATCTGAAGTGGTTAAGGTCACCAAGTAAGTTCTTGATCGCAGTACGTAGTGGTTACCTGGTAGTCGTTCCCCGGAGGTGCCGACTATCCGACTTATTGGGTTTCCATACTTGTAGGAAGGAGTGGTTGAATGCGGAGCACATTTTTTTTTAATTTTGGGCGGCGCCCCCCCTCGGCCGGGGAGGGCGAACTTAAGTCGGCAAGTCGGCTGGTCTTCAGCTGGCTTTGCCGGGCGACTTGCCGACTAAAGTCAGTGAGTTGGCTAACGGCACCCACCGATTAGTTAATCGCCGTGAAGTCCTGCCGACTCACAGCTCTACCGATTTCGCTGGAATGTGGATATGATACCATGTCCGCGGTACCAACAAGTCTACTCGTATAGCCGAAACGCCAGCTCTCCTCGAGAAGCCCTCGAGGCCTAGAGACACCTTGGTAGTGAATCTTTACAGGGGTTTTGGCCGTGGCGCCTAAAGCCGACTACCCTACCCGAACCCGAACCAGAACCAGAACCCTGTGCCTGGATGCTGTGGCTTGTGAAGGCTCTAGGTTGACTCGGCCGGCGTGGATGCTGTGCTTGGAAAGACTCTATTAATAGGTTGATTCGGCCGGATCGGGGTGCTGTGGCTTGGAAAAACTCCAGGTTGATTGAGCCGCTTCGAAAACACCCCTCAGCCAACCAGAGTGCGTAAATAGCTACCCCAGGAAGATTAACTATCACGACGCAACTACTACTCGATTTTGGTTTACAATTATTTCCACATCTCGTCATCGTCCAGGCGCTAGGAATCCCGGTGGCGACGACGACAGAAATTCACCGCAAGCCTGAACACCCGCCGGAGGCGTTGCTGAGAGCGAGGGAGCTGCTGGAGTCGCTCGACGAGTGGGCTTTGTCGGCCGTGCAGAGCGTGACGATGGAGTGCAAGAGCTTGCTCATCGCGCTCGCGCTGGTCCTTAGGAAGACCACGGTGGAAAAGGTGAGGAAATGTCCGAGGAATCTTCCGAAAATCCAGCTGAGTCATGTGAATTACCGTTATATATCAGGTTCTGGTATTCGTTATCGTGTTCTGTCGTTTCCTTTCTGGTTTTTGCTTTTACGAAGTCTAAGATGATATATATTTTTTGCTTTGTTTTTTCCTCTGGTGTGTGGCGACCCTATGACTGCCTCGAAATTACTTTTTCCTGACCGCCATCCTCTCTCTCTTTGTGATTATTTTTTTCATCATATTTTCATTTTGTAGGTCACGCGAAAAATCGATTTTCCTTCTGCCTTACCTTGCCTTTGGGTGTGATTATGTATTTTTCTTTTGTCATTTGTTTCATTTCGTTTTGGTCACGCTCGATCAACCATGATTCCCCAATCGCGTGTTTTTTCGCGTTTGCTTTGCCACGCCCGCGCAAGGCGTTCGACGCGGCGCGCCTGGAAGAGGAATACAACGTGGAGCGGTGGGGAATGATAGAGGGCGGGCACGACATGGACCGGGCTAACACCACCCTAACCCTCACGGCGGCTTCGACGCTCATGTGGCTCCGACCGATCGTTCTGTCCGACCACGTTTCCCAGGCTCAGCTGCCATAGTAGCAGCTGGCATATGACAGCAAAAGATGGGGTAGCAGGAGACTGATATACTTCGTAGACAGCAGACGCTGACTTTATGATAGCAGAAGCTGCCAAAGCAGCAGTTGACGTACGATATGATAGCAACAGCTGCCATAGAAGCAGCTGAGATAGCAACAGCAGCTGACAGGCGATGGCAGAAGCTGCCAAAGCAGCAACTGCCATAGCAGCGCCACCGCAAAGAGCTGACCAGGCAGTAGGAGGGTCGGCCGTGGGCTGCCATAGCCGTATATAGGAGGCTTGGAGTTGTGAGTTGATAGTGCCACCGCTGGTACTGCCGCAGGCGGCATAGCAGTAGCAGGAAGGCCAACCGTGGTTTACCCTCACTGCGGCAGGCGCCATAGCAACAGCTGCGTAGCGGTCAGTCTGGGTTGGCACTGCAGCAGCTGGCATAGCAGCAGCTACTGCCATAGCAGCCAGTCGGGGTTGGCATTGCAACAGCTGGCATAGTAGGGGGGGGTATCTTGCCGATAAATTGGCGAGGAAGCTCGGCCAGACTCGATTGGCTGGGGAGTGAGCGGTTATATGAAAAAAAATATGTTTCGAAAAAATGGCTATAATTTATTACGAACGATGTGGAGTTGCTATAACTTGCGCGGCGGTCTATTATATAATGTAGGGGCTCCTGTTATCTGCCTCCGGTAGAGCTTACCACTTCTCCGAGAGAATGTATGTCACACGCTAGTTACGAGACAAAGGGAAGTAACGCTAACCAATGGTTGGTTGGGTCTGATTGGCCTAGGTTTAGGGTCGGTTTCGAGTATTTTTTCTTGAATTAAGTGGTGAGCTGGATATCCTGTCATCTGGTGTGTGGAGCCGGAGATCCCTACGGGAGGTATCGAGCCGGGTTTGGTCCGCGCTGTCTGACCAAAAAATTCCGAAAACACGTTTGTTTGTTTTTTATCTCCCAAAAATTGTTGGGTTTTTTTTATCTCCGATTTTTTTTATTTTTTTTTCTTCCTTCAACCAATGCAAACAGTAACGTTTTTGTTCGTTGTTTCCCGTAGCCGTCCCAGGGTACTAACATCATCATCGTCATCATCATCATCATACTATGACCCATGCTACAATAGAGGTGCACCCTTTTTTTCTGGGGCTTTTCACTTTAGGAGCTCCACATGACACCCGAAGACTGTTTTTGAGTAAACTGGAAGGGCAGCCTGATGAGCAAATCCATGGACTAGGCTTTTAAAAAAGTCATATTGCTAAACAAGAATGACATTCGGACGATTCTGGGTTAAGGAGACCCGTTATTCAGAAACAAAAAAGCCAAAAAGTGCAACCTCTATCGTAGCATGCGTCTTTAGGTGTTATAAACAGAAACCCGAAGGAAGCTGCGAACTTACGTTTGACAAGTAAGACGTCATACCTCATCGACCGGCCACGCGCGCTGCTGCCGCAGTAATATGCTGTCGTTGCTAAAGCCTATAGCAAAGACATGTCACTTGCACGGCAGTGACGGTTTTCTTTGGCAATTTTCTCCGGTTACAAGACCTAATCACAAGATGCCCAGCTATGAAACACAACCCACAAATACATGGCGGACAAACAAGGAAGTTTGCTGTTTGTTGTGGGTTGGCAGAGACTCACAGAGCACTTGTGCAACAGGTAAATCCATGCAAAAATACGGGTTGAACATCCAGCCCAGCACAACATTGTACACCCTGTACAGCTACCGCTTGCAACTACAACTAATAGTTATATCTAATTGTCCAGGACAACTAGCTGCGCGTCCTTTATGAAACGTAGGTGTCCAGGACAACTACAGTAGTAACCATTTGAGAACGTGCTATTATTTTGTGGGTTCTGCCGATGTCTGTACTGAAAGAACGAAGGCGACAATTCACACGCCAGTTGTGTCCGACAATGCCCTGAGTGAAAAGGAAATATTCGCGTTCGCGTCGATTTTTATATTGTTTCAGTTCTGCTTGAGTTATAACCTTGAAAGGCTATTTTCAGAAAGGATTGCAAATGGCCAATTTTCAATCTGTTTTTTTTCGGCTTGATCAGGAAACCACATTCTAGACCCGATATCGAAAATGTGTTCCCGGAGGATTGTGGCGATAAGCTATACGATCATCATACAAATTGTATCATAGAAACGTATACATTTTTGATGGCGGTGAAAAAATTCCGTTTTCGGGTCCTTTTGCTTACTGCCAGTAAGGAATTAACCCCAAAACGGAACAAATTCCAGCGCAATCAAAAAATGATATTTCACTACAATACTATCTGTATGATGATCGTATAGCTTATCACCACAATCCTCCGGGAACACATTTTCGATATCGGGTCTAGAATGTGGTTTTGTGATCCAGCCGAAAATTAACCTATATAAAATTGTCCATTTGCAATCCTTTCTGAAAATAGCCTTTCAAGGCTATGACTAAAGCAAAACTAAAAAATACAAAGGCCGACGCGAACGCGAATTTAAATTTTCATGCAGGGTATTGTTGGACACAACCGGCGTGTGAATTGTCGCCTTGGTCCTTTCAGTACAGCCATCGGCAGAACCCACAAAATAATAGCACCGTGTCAAATGGTTACTACTGTAGTGTCGCAGCTTTTTCAATAAGTAGTTGTCGAGGACAACTACTGTAGTCGCGCAGCTGTACAAAAAATAGTTGTCCAAGACAACTAGTTGCCCAGCGTTTTCAACGTTTACTTGTCCAGAACAACTAGTTGCGCAGCTTGTTTCAGGGGTAGGTGTGAAGGACAACTAGTTGGGTGCAATTTCAAGCCAGGAGTGGTCCAGACAACTGGTTCAACTGGTGCTAGTTTGCGTGAATTGCGGAGACACGGAGATAGTTGAAGGGGCCTCTTGAGACTGAAAACAGTAACAGTTGTCGAATTTTCCTCTCGACATTCTGAACAGAACAGTCGCCTAAGATCCAGCGGCTACACACAACAGCAAATCAACCCCCCCACACACGCACACCACGGCCCGGGCAACACAACACACAGCTAAAGGCTACCAGGTACAAGTCAACATGTCAGCTGCTGTGAATGACCAAGAAAGTGGTCTGCAAACTGACCACGGAGGAACGGGCTCGTCGACAGCACCAGTGACGGTAGACGACAATACGTTTGCGTTGAAGATGGGTTGACCACGGCGGTGTATCTCACTGGTGTACATTGGTCGTCGGTGACTACCGCTATCGTCTCTTACGTGCGTATGTTCGAAGAGGTCCCCCATGCATGCACGCATTCGATGTTGCCATTATATGAGGCATTTTCTTATGCGGTCTGAGTTTGAGCTTGACATTCATAATTTTCGATCTAAACAATGCAAGTATCTGCTTATGCAGGCCGGTTATGCTGACTCAGAGCGGAATAAAACTGATTTGAGAATACGATGACCCACGCCTTCAGTTTTTGGCCAAACTCCGACGACTTGAGCCATCGACATCTCCAATCGCAAAATGGCATGGTCTCTAAACTCAAGACGTTATCGACGCACGCAGAAAGCAGCAGACCGATTTGATGGGTTGGAAGACGCCGCAGATACAGCGACGATGCTTCGCGCCTGGCTTGCATTCGGCAGGGATGTACATTATTTGACTTTTCCGTGACATGTCGCGGTTGAATCCGCGGCAAGCCGCGGACAGCCGCGGACATCCGTGGCGTGTCCCGCGGCGAGTCGTGGGTTTCCGCGACAAGCCCCGCCGTGCGCTCTCGTCATTGGCGCTGGACATGGCAGTGCCCGTGGCGCGTGCCGCGGAAATGACCACGGCAATCCTCACGGCAAATACCACGATAAACTCCACGGCAAGGCCCACGTCCATGCCCACGGCTAGGTCCACGGCAAGCCAAGCTGCACGGAGAGGTCCACGATGAGACCCGCGGTGAACCCCGTGACGATGTCCGTGGCTAGGCCCGTGGCGATGCTCGTGGCAAGGCCCATGGCGTGGCCCGTTTTCGGTGCCACCCTATGATATGGCTTATTCTGATCAAACTTGGTCCATAGTCCCACCCAAAGTGGGCCCATCCAATTGGTAATAGGATCCCCCACACCGAGTGAATATAATAAACCGTGGAGCGCGTAGCGCGGAACCACCACATACCTCTCCCGTGCGCGTAGCTCCTCTAGCCGTGGACCTTGCCGTTAACCTCGCCGTGGGCGTACCCATGGGCCTCGCCGTGGATGTGCCCGCCGTGGAAGTCACCGTAGACGTCGCAGTGGACGTCGCCGTGGAAGTCGCCGTGAGCGTATCAAGCAGCTGGTGCTGCTCGTTGCCGTGGACGTCGCCGTGGATCTCGCCGTGGCCTTTGACGTGTGTGTATTTGTGGCTGTCGGTGGCTATCCGTAGATACCCGTATCAACCCGTCAATATCCGTGGCCATTGACGGCGGTTGCCACGTGTTGCCGCCGCTATTCACGGCTCACCACGGGCGCAACCGCGGACTGACGCGGCGGTGGCCGCGGCATTCCACGAAACGGCCAAAAAATGTACATCCAGCAGCAGTCGTTCCGCGTGAGGGGCTGAGGTGCTTGCTTGTGTCGCAATACTATACTGTAACCAAGCCTGGCTGAGCGCATTGAGCACATAGCTTCCCGGCGAAACTCGAAGCAGTTAGCGTGGGCTCGGACGCTTGGGTCAGACTCGCAGCTTAGCACACTCAGCGACTTTCTTCGAGGTGCCAGACCGACACAGCCGGTCGACATTTGCCCGAATCTCAACTGCAAATGAATCTGATTTCGCGCAAGAAGAGTTTTTTATTTTACGAACTAGGTCTCTGAAAAATCGATCGGACCAGAAGCAAAAAAGTGCAAACGCATAAGAAACGGCTTAAACTGTACTCGCCCGGTACGAATTTATTTCCATTACACGATGAAACAATCCTAAGTCCCCTCCGACCCCTCCAGACGACACTGTGAACGCATTAGACAGCATGTTCGAAGAGTAATTGCCCAAGCAACAAAGTTGCGCATCTTTCTTATAAAGTAGTTGTCTAAGAAAATTTGTTGTCCAGCGTGTGTTTTAAGTAATTGCTCAGGACAACTAGTTGCGCAGCTTTTTCAAAGAGTACTTGTCTGCTAAGTAATGATAAAATGTCCAAGTTGTGCAGGGTGTGCAACTTTGTCCGATTTAGGTTTCACCATCCCTAAGAGCGAATCACGCTTTGCATGTGCTTGTGAAATTCTAATTTTTCTTCCACAGTAGAGACGTCTTCATCGTGTGCGCGATCGACCTCCAAGAGTGCAAACGTCGGGGAGCCCTGACCGGCGCGTGTTTGAGCGATTTGGGACGTTCGCAGGATGTGGGTTGTTAGGGCCGTAGCGCCTGTCAAGGTCGTCGAAGAAGGTGATAAAAATGAACCAATGAACTGGTGCATTCACATAGGTTCGGCCTTATACAGCACTAAATCTAGACGTGCTCGGCCGCTGCTGCCCCCGTCCGCTGAGAACATTTTGTTGATAAATATGGCCACGTCAACCCTCTATCAGAAACCAATTCATAGATGCTCCACTTTTTCTGTGACCATCCTACGTCCAGAAACGAAAGAAACATGCTGAACACAATGTTATTTTCGCGGTAGAACTTGCGGGAGTGCTATTTCGTTTTTACACCGAGGGGGATGTCATGACGTTTGGGTAAGAACTACTCTATACATCTGGCAGCCGGTTTTGAGGGCGTTCTCACTCCACGCTAACTTGATCACACACCCTAGCAGTCGGAACACATAACACGTGGCGCCATCAGCTGTTATTTTCGAGTGCCCACAAAATAACCTCGAAGCATGCCTCCCAGTACAACAGACAATGGTGCCCGACGCTCTGGCTTGCGTAAAGTGTCGGTAGATTTCACCAGGCGTTACTCCAGGGCCTTCATATTCGGCGAAAACGGCGTACTGGTTCAATTCAAGTCCCCCCAGCAAGAGCATCACATCCCCATAGGTGTCAAGCCGGTGCAGGGTCTCTTTTTGTGTCTCGTATGCGCTTCCGTTTATCATCTAGGGACAATACGGAAACGAGTGCCGTACGTTGGCGTTCTCAGGGGATACACTGTACGGTCGATCGAGCCACATCAGTGGTTATAAAGGATTGTGAACCAATATGCTCACGAATGAACACACAAGTTAACTTAAACTATTTATCGAAAAATCAGGAATAATGAGGAAGATGAAACGCATACTCACGCCCGGACCCCTGCGCGTTGCACGCACCGCCTCCTTTAAAGTTATTGGCTAGCGTTACGTCATCAACCCTCGAGCGAGGAACTTTGATTGTGCCAGGTCGACCGGAAAGTTCCAGCGTACTGGTAGTTTGTTGTACATGCGTGATAGTATGCCCTCCATTACAGAGAGAAAGCAGACACCAGGAGTAACCCTGGCGTCATGGGAGAGTCAAGCTCTAAGTACAGTTGGCCACCAAAACCTAAGCAAATGCTTAATATGTGACGCATGCTACGGTTGAGGGGGTGTCCCATGTTTTTCCTGGGTTTCCACGTTCGAGAAGCTTTCTTTCCCCCCCAAACCCTGTCGCTGGGAAAACATTAACTGGCAGTCTCATCAACAGTTACATCATCTAGGAAACGGCGTAAACTGTTGTATAACAGTAAACGACTTTGATTGGGTGTAGCACTCCGTAAATTAATGAGCCCTGTTAGTCTGAAACAAAATAGCCATACTATGCTACCCCTGTCACAGCACACCTCATATGCAACTACGGTTTTCTCCCAACTACCCACCGTCAAAGCCACCAAAAAAACAGTCCACCCACCCCCTTATCAAGTCACCCGCCATGTATGTGCTACAGCACTACAGCGCTACGCACACCATCAGACGCGTGGGTTCACACTGCCTTTGTTGTTGGGGTAATGCTTGGATATCCATATGGTTTATCATGCTCCGCCATGCCCGGGGAAAAATAATCACTCCCCGGTAGGGAAACTCTCCACGCTTCATCATCAAAAATATCGATATTTTTTCTGCTTTTTGCCGCAGCGATTTCCTAGTGTTGGTCATATGGAGTGGGTATTTCAAAGTGATAGTCGAATTCTTTAGGCATGGTTTAGTCTTGATAATTTGGTAGCGTAGTCCTTAGGTTAGACATTTTACAGGAGCGGCGCAGCCACGGTTTAGGCCAGCTTTGGCCCGTTTAGGGTGCGTTTTGGTGTCAGGGTTAGGATTAGGGTTACGGGTTGGGTTGGGTCTACACCGGTACCTCGATCGCACCGGAAAGTGTTTATGTTTACCTTTGGTTTTTACAAAGCCCATGTCCACGAGGCCGCTCATTCCGCTACGCTAAAATAACGATACGTTTTTTTCGAGAGAAATACAGATGTACGAGCGTGTCCAAAACGCAAGAGTCAAATTGGAGGTCCCCTACGGTGAAACTGGTCCATACAAAACAAGTTTGCTGTTGGACGCCGCCGATGTCCAGCTTCGTCCATTTCAAAAAGGCCCCTGTTAACAATTTGCTGAAATTGATTTATCAACACACTTGTAGAGTATGGTCTGGTGTATAAGCACGTTCACAACTCCAGTGTATCATTAGTATCGCTGAACACCAAGCTTCGCAGTACTCCAGCGTCCCGATCGATCTCTTTAACGCCTTTCCATCCGTCCCCTCACAACACGGTCACTATCACCGAGCCGCAGCAGAGAATATTCTAAACATCAACCTCTGGCTGACCATGACCAACAACCGAAGCTACTTCATACACGGAAGAATGCATATCTAGTTGCGCGTGTCAGTGTTTCATGTGTCTTCCGGCTACGACGGGGGATCTAGAGGTGGCAGTCGGTATTTGCTCGGTGATGTCGTGCAACGAAACCAAAATTCAGTGTGTGTCTAGAGATTGACTGCTGTACTGCTGTGATGCAAACTGCTACTAGTTACACTTGGACCTCTGGCAGAGGTGGGATACCTCCACTGTTCTTGGGACCCAAGGAGAACAACGAAAACCACAAGGAGAGCGGATACATTCATTTGAAGAGAGTGGACAACACGCAGTATGGGTTATGTACTAGTACCATACCGCAGACACAATTTTCGACATTTTGAAAGACAGGGACAGAAGCGTGACTTCGCAATGAGTTGCGGGGTTACCTTTCGTGTCCTGCCCGATGCCCGAACACATCGTGTTTCGACTTCATTTTTCCGATTGCCGCCCCGATGTAGACGTATGACGTTTCGCGGGCTTATCCGCAAGAGCATTGGGCAGTCCACGTGTCGATATTTGATTCGGCCTGGTACTTTGTTGCCGTGGAGGAGAAGTAAAAAGCAATAACAAAGTGCGACATATCTTGGAATATGCCAAGCATTCTGCATTGCTGAAAAAACGGAGCGTGCCGTAAATTTCGAACGCGCCAATCACCTTCGTATCAACGATTACAAGTCGATACGTATCGAACAATATTATTCCCAATCGTTCCGCATGGTTTCCAAGCTGTGCACCAGGATTATAAGCCAAGTTGCTTCTCGTTCAGAATGCTAAAATAATATGGTAAAGAAAAAGTATGGAATCGAGGGGCTCTCGTTTCTCGGTGTGAGGCGGTGTAGATCGGGAAAGGGGATGGTCCTCCCGCCTGCTGACTTGTTCCAACCACGAAAATTGCAACCAAACGTTTCCTACACCCAACGTCTACCCCCTACTTCGTGCAGGCGATGGCATGTGGGCTTCGTAACGACGTGAAGAAAAATTGTATATGAGACTGACAGTGATCAGATGCAACACATTTCCGCTCCGAGATGAACACCGGAAGCCAATATGGGGACATTCGCGTCTCCTTGAGATCATGCGGTATACCGGTATGAACAGTGCAAAAGTGCACACCTGTCCATTGCACAATATGTTGTTTGCCGACAGTTTGAAATCACCTCTGCCGTCGGGGCATTAGAAGCAAATATAATCCATACAAATGTATCGGCTCTCGGGATACTCTCTAGGTCATAGTGTAGCGTCTGCTAATTGGATCGGCGACAAGCTTCCGGCGCCTGTTGATAACTCCTTTATACTGTAGTACAAACCTTTTCACACGGTGCACCACGCTTCGCCGTAGGACAAATCAAAAGGCTTCATACGATTTCGCCGAAATCGGTATATACAATAGGTGAAATGGTAGGTAGGGCCGATTTCTATCGTCTGTTTATCATACAGTAGCACGTCATCGGAGCCGTTCGCAAGAATCAATACCTTCTATTGTGCTAACATTTGGAATTCGCCATAAACACCACCTTTGACGTCGTGTTTGATACGCTGCGTCAAAACACAAACATTAACTTGCAAAGAGGTAGTGAGTCGCTCGTCCTGAGTGTCCAAACTGCTGTGGGAAAGCGGGAAAGCTGTGAGTCGGCACGGCTTAAGTCGTCAGCTAGCTATTAGTCGGACTAACAGTTAGTCGTTTCCTGGAGGTGCCGATTATCCGACTTATTGTGTTTCCATACTTGCAGAAGGGATTTGTGAATGCGGGATACATGTTTATTTTTTTATCTGCCGGGGAGAGCTGATTTGGCTCGCTTCGCTCACCTGGCTTAAGTCGGCAAGTCAGTTGGCCATCGGTTGGCTTCGCCAGCCGACTTGCCGACTACAGTCGCTTAGTTGGCTAACGGAACCTACCGATTAGTTATTAGTCGTGAAACCCTGCCTACTCAAAGGCCTAGAAGGCGGCCTATGCCAGAGGTGGGGAACGTTCAGGGGTACAGTACTATTACTCAACGCCGATTTTGTTTGTTTTTGGGGTGTTTTTGTGCATGAAAACCTAAACAAAACATGGCTTAGAATGGCTGTTTTCTTTTTTAGGGGTTAGACGTAGTTTTGCAAGAAAGCCTGAAATAACAAGACTTTCTAGAGTTTGTTCGGGTGATCATTTGGGCTTAGGGTTGTCCTTAGCTAGGTTTGTTCGTACACGCAGTGTCGGCCTCTGTTAACGGAGTGTCCAAGTAACAAACCGTGATTTATTGGACCTATTGAGAATTTGGGATGTCTGCATCGGGGATCGGGGTTCACAGAACAGTTGAAAACTATGGGGCACGGGGACCCCAAAAACCCAGTTATATAATTGTAGTATCCGACGAGCGCATGGGCCAGCAATCCCACGCTGATCACGCGCGAGCCAGAGGGAAGCCTTGCTGGAAAAGCAAGCAGACATCAGGTATTCGCTACATTGGACAACCAAGCCTGACGTTTGAGCCTTTTTTTTTAAGCCTGACGTTTGAGCCTTTCTTCCTGGACGTCTGGATCCGGTGCCTGTCGGGACCACCACCTGCGGTTTATTTGTCATAGCGGTGACCGTTTTTCGGTTTTAAACATTTTCCTCGCCTGCCATAAAGTAAAAATCGAACGGAAAACAATCACAGTCGTAAAAATGAATAATTCGCATCGAAACGACTTGTTCTGGAATGATCATTTAGTTAGCCCATCACGACAATTCTCGGCGAGTGCATTATGAGTATCGCGTCTACAATACCTTTTTCTGAGTTGGTGGCAAATTTGTACCTCTATAATGGATATCTGGAATCATTACCGACAGAAAATGCCATATTGACCCCGTTAGAACTGCACCCCCGAAGTGGGCACACCTTACTTTTCAGTTAGAGGCATTTGTTGCATTCGTGTGTCTGGGTACACACTAGGGAATTGTTGAACTAAATTTATACTTAAACAGAATCTCAGAGAATGAGACTTCCACCTTGTTGTCAAGGCATCCTTAAAAAATAACGGCGGGCGAATGCTGCCTGCGTTCTTTAAATGTCACCTCTGTTCCATAGGTCATGTATTTTAAGGGGTGCAGATCGTGTTTCCCCAACACAGGTGATCTCGATATTACAGCAGTTAGGTTAGGTGAGAAGGTAAAACAGTGGAGATGACCAATAAAATAGCAAAAACTAGAGTCGGAGTTGCTGAGACAAATCGAAGTTGACCACATTTTGGCAATTTATGGCCAATGATAGCGAATAATGTAAGGTTTTTACATCGTTTCGCCGTTTGGACGCGGGGTGCCGGCTATCACAGGGCTCGTTAGTCTCAGACAAGTCGTAACTCTCTTCGATGCAAGAAGAGTCATGGAAAAAATGTCTTTTTTTTTGCCAGTTTTCATACAAGTTTACCCCCCACCCCCTGAAAAGGGGAGGATTACCGCCTTGTTCGGGCTCACTTCTATTGATTCGGCCTCAGCTCCGTTCACGGTGATGCGATAACTAAGAAATATAACAGGGTTGGGTTTTAACTAAACAAAGGCTAAAGAGTTCGATCAAAGTATGGCCCAAGGTATCGGGCGCGCGGTTAAGGGTCCGTGTAAACGTAAAATACCTCATTAATTTACTAAGGAAAAAGATAAGTACAACAATTGGTAGCACCTGAAAACAAATTTGATATTCTCAATTGAGGTAGTATATCATTGTGTAGGTTGTCACTTCTAAACCATTTTACTACCCTGAAAATTATGCAACACTATTTCCAAGTAGGTTTGTCCCCAAAAACCGTTTCCGGCTCTAAAGGGGTTGACGTGCATCTATTCAGGACGACGACTCAGCACGGACGCTGGCGGTTGTTGTTGTTGTTGTTGTTGTTGTTGTTGTTGTTGTTGTTGTTGTTGTTGTTGTTGTTCTTGTTGTTGTCGTCGTTGTTGTTGTTGTTGTTGTTGTTATTGTTGTTGTTGGTGGTGTGGTGGTGGTGGTGGTGGTGGTGGTGTTCTCATATTAACCCATCTCATAAATTTAGTCCGTGGTCTCAGGACACAGGCTCCTGGCGTGGAAGAATACCCCAGAAAAGACAGAAAAATGCAAACAAACAGGAATAATACGGATACATGCAGTAGCAACTCAAACAAATCGTCTCCCTCATTTGACAAAAATAAATAAAAGGTGTCAGCGTACGTACATATGAGGTGTACGTTGTACGAATGGAAGCAGGCCACCGAGGGGCCCGCATACTACCAAGCAAGAACAGGATGTTGACGAGTCAATAGGAGGGACTGTTTCATGTGGCATTGAAGCGATGAAAAGATACACGCATACATACGCAATGCACGTACTTTCCAAACGAATGAAACACTTTTGAGATACTTTAGTTGGTATTTTGCCCCGAGTTACATACCGCCGTGCCGGTAGGGTTGCCGGATGGCAGCATTCACTCGAGTATATATGGTTGATTTTCCCAGAACTACTTGATTTATTTTGGAATTTCATTCTTGCTCTTCCTCGGCATCGATCTTTCCTGTCTACGGTCGGTCACGACTGTCGTTGTTCCATCTCTTTCTTTTGATTGGTACGACAAGAAACGTCATTGGACTCTAAGGGCCAGATGGACCACATGGAATACAGGCCATGGGAGGGCGCACGCCTCGAAGAAACTTTCTGCGGTACAATTGTTTGGGTTTGGTTTTGTTCGTTGTTGTTCTAACATTGTCTCGGCGGTAACATCAAGTATGTGGTCGCAAGCGAGGCTCCAAAACATTTGGAGTAGAAGAATACCTGAGGAAAGATGGAAACATGGAAACATACAAACAGGAATAATACGCATAGAAAGTAGACCAGATCATCGTCGTCCCCCTGCAAGGCGGTGGTGTGCCAGACAAATATGACCGCCTTCTTGGGGGAGGCCACCCTATTGACCCAGGCTGTGGTGCAATTGCCAAATCGCATGAAGCGTTTTGTACCTCCGTATATACCTGAAAACCGTTATATTCAGACCGCCTTTATTGGGGGACCCCTACTGTATGAACACACTCTATAGTTAGTTGTGGCCTATCTATGTTCTCACATTAACGAATGGCCAATATAAAGTCCGTGGTCACAGGACAGTCTCCAATAACATGGGAGTGGAAGCATACCTCAGAAAAGAAATATAACAAATTTTAACAAAAAACAGGAATCTTACGGGGGACCTTGAGCAAATAGGACCAAATATTGTTAGCAATAAATAGGGAAATATATAGGTTTCAGTGTCTACAGTAGTAGTAGGTATTATTGTGTCTACAGTAGATCCTATTAACTATGGAAAATGTTGTCAGCAAAAGGAGGGAAACATACAGTTTTTGGTGTCTTCAGTAGGTCATACTGTGTCTACAGTACGTCCTATTAACTATAGTCCCCCGTAGTAGTACGCATCGAAGATCAAGCAAATCGTACGCCTCAGGCGAACACATGCGTTGTATGACCGGCAGCACGACACCGAGGCGACCGCATAATATCAAACCGAAAACCGAGAATCAAAACAAATTGGAAGCGAAGACGAAACGAATCAAATCAACGGAGTCAAAAGGAAGTACACAAGTGAAAAAACAGGGAAAAGCAATCACGCAAGATAGAACGCGTACTTGCAGACTCGCCAGAGTAGAGCGATATCAGTTAATGTGAGAACAACAATAAGTGTGACAATCCGACTGTTTACAGGACATTGGTCACGCAATTGATCAGCAGCCCGGATGTCTACATCCCCGGGGGTCGCACGTAAATAGAGCCACTGAGGCTGGAAATCGCCGTCAAGCCTCCCCATCATGTGGCCACTCTTCTCCTAGTCCAAAGATCATCTAATCATCCGATGAACACCCACGAGTGCAGTCGACTGCCTGTATCCGTCGTGCTTCCAAGAGGAGAGCAGCATCGCATTCCGTACACTGCAGCCACTGGACATTCGACAAGCCGACCCCTGGTTCCGAGATATCAGGTATGTCGTGAGCCGTACTGCGAAGAGTTTTATAGGTTCAACCTCTTCGAACTAGACTGTACCATCAGATACATATGCGGTTGCCATACGAGTACTTTTGGGTTTTGTTACTTTCTTAGACGCGCTCCTCCACTTGATTTGAGCGTGATAGTAATTCAGAATTGAAATCGGGGAATGTGCAGGTGCCCCCGTGTGATTCCAGGGTTATGAGACCAGACATATTTTGAATCGCTCCTAGCTCAACCTCATGGCCTCTACATGACTTGAAACCTCCGTGAGCCCAGTGTCCTGCCCCCACTCTACCAGATTCGCATTGTCTTCTGGTCCATAACGGGCACTAAAATATTTGTGTCCAAACCCTGGATCACTTGGAGAATGATTACAAGAAAAGCCCCGTTTGTACACTGTATGCAACATGTTTACATAATATTGTGGAGAAGGCGGCTCACCCCTGGTACATCTTTTGAATCCTCAGCCCCACTCGTACATAGTAGGTTCTTCTGTCGGCGGCATTCTGGACAAAAAGCCATCGTCACTGGTGTCTTCTCCTTCTTCCCCCTGGCGCGTGTCTTCATTCCTGTGTTGCATAACGTGTAGAATTCCTACAACAGTACTATGAAAGGATAAACTACGTAGAGTGTAGTGAAACGAAGAAACTTTCGAAAGCTGCCCGGCCTTCGTGTTAGACGAGGTGCGTATTAGTACTAATAGTATTCAAACATGTTCCACTTAATATGTTTAATTTGAAGCTGCGAGAACGCGTACATGTGATACATCGTGTGCCCATTTTTTGCGTCTTGTCGCGTGTTTCGCATGCATCTCAAATCCGAGTGTTTCATGAGAATCGTCTGAGGTAGACCGCGGCTGTGGAGTTCTAGGCTCGTTGTGGCCGTCCATATATGGAGCGGGTTTATATTTTATCGCGGGTCGCGAACGTTGTGTTGATATTGTCGGAGAAATGTGAAATACCTAGGATATGTATGTGCGATATTATTCCGCATTCGAAAGCTGCGGTGCGCTTGCGGTCCTGCAGGTTCCGTGTCGCGGGAAGATGAATATCTGCTTAATGTTGCTACTTGTTTTTTCTTGCAAGGGCAAGTATTGGTGTTTCTGTTTGTATACGAACGGATGGACTCGCACGGAATGTTCTTGCCGAAGGTATTAACGAAAGCCTATCATATTAACTACGTACTGCTGTGTAGATCGTACCTAGGCTGTTCGTGCGTGCTGGGGTCCGCGGACGTTTTACTAAACACATTTTATAAATAACAAGCGAATTGGACAGGAAGACAGTCCTCGAAACAAACCCGAAACATACACGAGCACGAGCCCCGACTCGAACTAGACGCCGCGCGTTTGGTATAAACGAGTACGACCGGTAGCACCCGGAGTATGTATGACACGAGGCCATCTCTTGTAATTACCCGCCGAAAACTCACAACCCCGTTTCTTCTAGACACGTCCATTTTGACCATCGCTGGTAGTCATTTGTGACGATTCCCCCCATAGTATAGTATAGTATGTTATAGTATAGTGTAGTATAGTATAGTATAGTATACGAGCTGGTTCCTGTGAAAAGCGTGAGATTCCAGCTTCGGGCAACAACAACCGGAATAGGTCGATTTTTTCAACACTAAAGATGCCCACATACCTGCATGAACAAGGGGATCAAATCGCTGAAGAGATTTTTGTCGTGCGAGTTATTTTTCGCTAGATATCGACATTGTTTTTCGTATTACCTGCGAAGGCGTTGCTGCATAGGGATTTTCACCGCCAAATTCATATAAATTAGTTTTTATCCCATAAACCGGCCAATACGTCGACTAATTCGACACTAGAAGTGTTAACACGATCGTATCAACAAGGGGAAGACGTCTGTGTCACTTGTTTTGTTTTGCGAAACATGCAAGGCTGTTATATTTCACGCCTGCCAAAGTACTAGAACAATGTATTGAGCTTTTCGAGCTTTTTGACAACCCTAGGGATAAATTTACTCTTCGCGGGAATCAATTTCGCACCTTGGTTTTCGAGAGTTAGAAAGTGAATTTTTTCAATGTTTTTGAAAGTAAAATTTTTCATCACATTACAAAGCAAATAAGGACTGGACGTTTTTGAAGAAAAAAAACTTGTGCATCAGGGACGGTCAAAGTCGCCGAAAAATCCAGAAAAAATGGAAAAATGCATCGGGAGAGAGAAACAAAAAAAAAGTAAAAAAAAGTCCAGTCGTGAGCTGTGTTGCCATAACGCACATCCCTGCCAAATTCCGTTTTCCAACTCTCAAAAAACGCCCCGTTTTCTATAGTATATGCCATGTGTTTATATAATAAAGTGGAGAAGGCGGCTCCAAAAACCAAGGTGTAAAAGTTCGAAGCCGAAACCTCACGGCTGTCGCCGGAACCAGCTCGTTTTTTTTTAATAGCAGAATAATAGCAGTAGCACAGCAGTCTTCCACCCTCCAGAAGTGTATGAGGTGTTACGAACCAATCGTTGTCTTGTCCTGTGCATCATATCATAAATAAGAAATACTGCTGCATGTTTCCAAGTGTGAACGTTAGGGCTGTGAGTTGCCTCTTGCTCCAGGCTCGGGGTGTCGACTCTATATCGACGACATTATTATAAAATAAAAATAAAACGTAAGCTGTGAGATCAAGGATGTCGTCGGAATTCAACTTTGCAAACTGCGTGGGATAATTCGATCGCGCGTGCTGCCGGTTTTGTATAACCTAATGGGGGGTGTATAGTCCTTATTGAGGGGAAGAAGATCTAACAGCCATGGAACTCGGGAAGTGTACAAGTACAAAGGTTGGACGTGGGCATGTATGATTTCAAGAATGATACATAAGGATATATAATCCTGTTGGAGGGGAACAGAGTCAGATACCTGTGAGGCTGAGGGGGTGTGGGCGGGGGTAGGGGGGGGGGGGGCGGTTTACTGTCCATCAACATGTATGATACATAGCATATATTTTGCTTTCTTCATGAAGGCTACGTAAGGGTACACTTCGAAGTACCTTTCCTTACTGAGAGGAGCAGAGTTACATGCTCGCGGAGCTGAAGGGGTTGTGCATACCTGGTGACATTACTACAGTATTCACATATCATACTTCGTATCAACATGCATTCCTACATTCCTACCAGTATGATATAATATAGATACTGCAACTAGCCCAGGCGTACGTGAGGTGGGAGGGTCACAAGGCACAAGTACTATCTGTACTTCCGATTATTAATATGAGTAAGTATATGTATGGGTTGATTATAAATAGTAGACTATAGACAAGTGCACGAGGATTGCCCGAAGCCCGAAACGAATACACATGGACACGTCGACACTTGAAGCTGTCTACTCGCACTAAAAGCTTACAAGTAACCCTTGCCATGTGCACACTTGAACAGCTCCACTTCACCACAGCTGCATCACTGCATCATCACTGCACAACCACATCACACCAGGTACATACCTGGTAAACGGCAAATCCTTATTATATTACTTATTACTTGTACACATTACACAGAGGTATTATAAAATATGTACTGCAGTTCCACCTTGGGTGCCTTTCTGCCCGGCACCTGCATTAATTAGCTACTACCGCACTCCTCACTATATGCGCACTTCTACTATTGATAGGGATAACATAATACCAGGTACCGCTGTTTACCTATACCAGGTACTTGGCACTGAGTACTATTTAATATATACCAGATATGTTAGACACATCAAGTACGTACTACGGACTACGGTACACCAGGTATATTATAAAATACAAAAAAACGTCAGCTGTGAGATCGATGATTTCGTCGCAACTCCACTTTGCAAGCTGCGTGGGATACTTCGATCGCGCGTACTATATGCATGTTTTGTACAACCTAATGGGGGGTGTATAGTCCTCATTGAGAGGAAGAAGATCTAACAGTCATGGAACTCGGGAAGTGTTCAAAGGTTATGCGTGGGCATGCATGATTTCATGAATTATACATAAGGATATACGAAGTACTTCGTATAGTTATTTTTACATATTATAGACGGGCACTTTACAGCAGTAATAATCCGGTGAGCTGAAACGTTCCCCGCGCAACATGTTTTTAGTCACCGTACGTGGCGGTACTTTGTGTACGACCTGGTATACTATCGTACAAATCATACAAATCATACAAATCATACATATCATACCAAGATTATATTATACGAGGTACGAGTATTTAGAGAGATTACCAAAAGGGGCATACAGCATACCCCCGCATTTTGCTGTCTATAACGATACAACGCCAGGGGGTATATAGGATAGGGTATGATAGGGTATGGTAGGGTATGATAGGGTATGGTAGGGTATTATAGGGTATGATAGGGTATTATAGGGGAAACACGTCCGCAGAGGGTACCCGCTTGTGCCCCAATATGCCCCAAATCCAATGCTGACGCGCTGGTAAGACGACCACAGCCCATGCATCATGCAGACCACGCACACCTTTCATTTTTATTCGGGCACGTTAGTTAATTCTTAAGTAACTTATTGGGGCTGACGGCACCGTGGCGCAGGAGGGTGCACAAGGATCCCCCCTTCTGAGTACAATCTGGTGGGGAATGTCCCTGCAATTCTACCAACTCTGCTGGTACGTATTTTGACTGTCATTTCCCCCCCCCTAGACCGAAAATATGCCCTGTATTGATCAATATGGATAGCTTCGATGTTCCGGCGTCAATTGTTCAGAACAGACCCACGGCGGAACATCGGGGTCTGTTCAGCACGCGGGGAGCAGCGACAGCAAAATGAATCTACCGAAAATCTGAGGGAAGTCGTTATGTGGTCATCGCCCGCGTATATTTGCAGGTGCAGCGCGATGACAAACAAGAAACTGGGTTCGCGGCGGCCTTGGGTCTTGGGGTATTTTCGGCACCGCAAGCGGTCTAGGCTGTGCTCGTAAGGGCCTTCGGAGGTGGCGTTGCGGCTGTTCTGGTGGTCTTTTCTGCCTCTCGCAATGGTGGCCCCTCACCTCTCAAGCAGCCGACGACACAGCACAAATTTGCGTGGCCTGCTTCGGTTACGTGGGATATGCCACGGCCAGGTGGACAAACACCCCAAATTGAATACCGGTATACCTGGTATATCATATTGACACATCGCCAAAACAAGTACGTATCTTGAGACGTTTCTTCTTCTAATTTCCCTCGTCCCAAAATTAAAATGCCTGCTTGGTGCTTTCACTTTGCGCTCAATCAGACTCAACTTCAATTCCCAAAAACAAAATAACTCGAACAAAAGCTTGGTTTAGATCTTCGTCAAAACGGGCCCTTAGCTAAAGCACATATTAATAATATGAACACGAGTGAGTGTACTATATCAAAATTCATGCTGTACCTTGTGACTGATCACAACGTGCAGAGTAATACAGAGTACCTGGTACGTGCATGCGAAAAATACAAAACACACCAACACAACAAAAACAGAAGAGCACTCTGTTGCTGCGGCCGCTGCCGCTGCTTGGTGTTGTTTATTTCTGAGGACGGACCCAGTCGGAACGTTCGTCTCAGCTAGCTATGATAGGTGTCAGCCAGCTAGTGTCAGTCGAGCGCGCTTAAAGCGTAAAAAAAGCCTTACGCATGGTGAACCCTCCCAATGACAACATTGGGCTTGGGAGATACTCTCTCGTGTCCGGGAAACCGAGAAAAAACACGACGGAATGTTCATCACTACAAGACTACATGATGAGGGGTGCCCGAGTCGAAAGTACATTGAGGTGGGATTCGACACTCCCGGGAGGCATGCATGCATTTATGGGTTACACAATTATAAATTTCCTACCGTAGTTGCACAGAAGTCGGACGTAATAATGTAATGATGTCCTGCTCCTGCTTCATCACCTTACTCTGCTGTGTAGAGCAGCCCTGGTAAAAATCGGGGTCTATGTCTTATGGGCAGGAGTGTCAGACTCGACTTAAGATAGGGGTTGGGGAAACGAACGAAATCCTCCCGTATCTCCATTTTTTTTTTGTTCCAGCCCATGTTATTGTTTTCTCTTATCTTAGACACTCTTAAGACTTAAGTAAAGGTACCCACTGTACCGTGCACATGTGGACATTATATGAGAGTGAGTGCGGCATACATATTACAGATACATGTACTACGTAAAATATGCTCCCCCTCGAGGAAGGGAGGGAGGGAGGGAGGGAGGAGGGGCCAAGCGCATCATGTCGTGGCCCCTCGGCAATCGGCTTCGCCAAGTTTCTTGGACGTCTACTCAGGGTTCAGGGTGCCCGCAACAAGCCACACCGCCCCATCCAGATGGTCCAACCACATCGGATGCTCTGAGGTCTGACGACAGCAATGCTCTGTTGGTTGTATGCTGTTGCTCCCGGGGCATATTGTGTGCATATGTTATGCTGGTGTCTTGCGTATTATAGTTCAAACCACGTCGACGGGGTTGACGTTGACCGGGCTGAATGACGTGCCGGTCGGCGTTCTTTGAGCCATAAAACGGCGAAAAGAAACCTGAACCGAACCTCGTAGCTGGTTCCGGTGTACCTTAGGGTTTGCGGCGAGATCGCGGTGCAGCGCTGCCTTGGCCAATGAGCGCTGCCAACATAAGGTATTTTCTGTGGCGTATTTTCCCGACGTGCATATATGTATATATAACATTGTTATATATATATATACCGGCAAGCGGCACACAACACCCCCGGTATAGAGTTGTATGGCTAATGATGTACTGGTACTTAGTACCAGATATACATAATGTTACGGAGTGTAATCGGCATGCATTGCTGCAAATTGCGCGCCATGTTTTAAACGAAGTACAAATTAGATCATACTGGTATTAAATACAATACTAGTATCATATAATACATACAGTACCATACGTATGAGCACAGGATTCAACAAACACGTCGGTCGTCTGCATCGACTGGATTCTAGACATGGGGTGCCTCTGATTGCAATACCGTGTGTTTCGGGGGCGTTTTTCAAATAAAATGGCCGGGCGGAAGGCCAGCCTCGACCAATCAGACAGCAATGGTGTTGCACGTTGCGCAAGCTGTTTGGGAAGGAGGTGTTGCAACTACTGTAGGGCCTCTCCTAAGCACGTACTTCCAAGTAGTCTAATATCACACCTGATATTTATACCAAGTATTTTATGAGGAGCGTATTGCAGTTTAGACTACCAGGTACAGGAGACTAGCCGGCCTGAGCATTAGAGTTTCGTATTCCCAGCAACCGAAAACCAGACAGCTTATATATGGACTCGAATAATATTGTATGTACATACACATACAAACAACACGATACCAGATACAGTAGCAGTAGGTACTGCTGCTGTACGACTATTAATACCATATAAACAATGTCTGGTATAATAGGAGTACACCTGTATCAAGAATGTAAGTGCCAATCAAAAATGTATGTTATCAATAATATTCGCAGTCTATCGTACTCTGTAGTAACGTAAACACTGGTCAGTATCAATGATTCAGTCCTCCACCAACTGCCAACAAACAAGATTAGAGAACTCGTGAAATCGTATCATAGCTATTAATACGAGTATCATACCTCATACTGGTACCAGATATATATTGATGCTGTACGAGTATATTAGAGCTACAAGCATTTTTACATTTTTAGAGCTGTGAGTTGGTAGGACTCAACGGAAGGTAGGTACTGTACCGTCCTTTTGATTTTAACGGGAAGTCGGCTGGCGAAGGCAGCTGATGGCCAGCCGACTTCCCAACTGAAGTCAGACGAACGAAGCTAGCCAAATCAGCCCTCTCCGGCCGAGGGCCCCGCCCCAAAAAGAAAAAAAGAGTGTCGCACTCGACAATCCTACTTACAAGCATGGAAACCCATGGAAACCCAATACGTCGGATAGTCGGATAGTCGGCACCTCCAGGAAGCGAGTATCATGTTATTCTCTGGGAGAGGCAACTTTATAACGTCGGCACGTGTCGCGTCGATTTCGACATGCCGTCGGTTCGTTTCGCATGTGCTTTGACTCACCGGTTCTCCTACGCCTGGATGTCCTAACAAAAAGAGAGCAGGGGGTATCAGGAGGTTTGTCGGTACTCGCCGTTTTTTTAACGAGGTACGTCTCGCCCACCGCTCGCAGCAGTGTGCATGTGCATGTGCGCGGAAGCTATACGGGCTATGACAGTACGTTACTGTAAGTTTCTGTCATAGCCTATCACAGCAGCGAAAAACGTTCATAGGCCATAGTCTAGGACAGCAGTAAAAACAGCAAAAACTGCCATGGCCCATGACGGCAAAAACGTGACAAACTGCTGTCATCGACACTTTTACTTGCTAGGTCAACTATAACAGAGAGAGGTGTTACCCTCAGCTATTAATACCCTATTTCTGGACTAACAAGCCGGTGCCACAAGTGTCTTCCCTTCTCCCCGCCGGTATAACATGTACCAGGTATAGGGTATATGTAGTATAGGGAAGTATAGGTAGGTAGGTCCTTCAGTTGTATCGCGCATAGGGTTCAGAATTCCCACCGCTCGTCGTTCTTCATCGAATTTTGGTGACTCACGCTCTCGCGCTTTGCGCAGATGGAGTCAGCTCAGCCTCCGGTGGTGACAAGGTGTGGTGGTGACAATCACAAAGCTACCGCAGCTTACGACCTACCGTATCATATACTGGTATTATTACTGGTATAACACCCCCCCTTAGGCAGACGACTTTCAATGTCTATCAATGTCTATGATATTACATACCAGGTACCAGGTACCAGGTACCAGTACGTATTAAACGATTTTATCGGCGACCGGTAGGGCTCAAACTCCGAGCGAAGCGTCTAGCGCTATGCAAAGATGTTGACGAGATCTTTCGAAAGCCACCATTTTATTTGTGTGTGTGCCCCCCTTAACCCTTTTACTACCCAAAAAAGTATCCCACACTATTTCCAAGTAGTTTTGTCCCCAAAAAACGTTTCCGGCTCTAAAGGGGTTAAGGCTTCAAGCTGCTTCCGGCGCACATCGGCTCTGAAATTCGTCCGAGGGATGTGTGTTAAATTAAACACAGCAGTCGTGTACCTGGTATATATTATTCCGGGTATACGAAGTATTATACTGGTACCTGGTACGGTATGACGAGGGCTTGCTTGCAACGTACACGATAACTAGAAAGCGCGGTGGTCGCTTCAGCTGTATGACAGGTGGTACAGGTAATACACCTGTATGAAATACAGGATAGCTGCCAATTAATTGCATTCGAATGCGCATAGATATACTTACGTTTGTCTTTGCTCTGAGATTGCTCGCTTTGCCCAACCCTGGCCTCTCGGCCTTCCCACTTG
>JAYJME010000293.1:16192-26254 GCA_036873775.1 Costaria costata | reverse complement strand
TACACCGACTGGGCGCGCGAACAACGTGCCGAACCCCTCTGCTCCGCCACCATCCGGCTCCTTTCGCTGGACTCGCCTTGGTCGCCGCCGGACGACTCTTTGGTCTTCATACCACCGCCCCGCCGCCCGCGTCTCTCCGGGGTTGCTGCTCTCGCGAGAAAAGGCCAGCTACACATCAACGACAACGACGCCGTTTTCCTCGTTTGCCGACCGCACAAAGCCTCGTCAACCCAGGCCCACACTTCCTTACCCCAACCCTCCGACCACTCCCGGCGCGTCTACAATTCTATGTTGATGCGCTCGTGGGCCCTACACACGCATCACGCCATGGAATCTAGCCACTTGAGAGTTTCTTGGGCGCTCAGCATGCTTATACGCTTTTACTGGCGGACCGGCATGAACATCGCTACCCGCTGGTGGCTCCGCCGCTGCCTCAAGTGCCAGGCGTGCAACACCTCGCGCCAATCAAGTCGCTGGCCTACCCTTTCTCTTCCACTACCAAATGGCCCAAGCATTCTTGTCAGAGTCGACTACTTCGGGCCCTGCCGATGACGCCTTTAGGTAACGAATACATCCTTTTGATCACCCACCGTTTCAGCCGCCGCGCCGACATGTACGCCACAACCGCAGCCAGCGCCGCGGACATTCTCGTCGATCGCTACATCCCTCTCTGGGGATGTCCTGCAACCCTACTGTTTGTCATTGGCCTAGTCTGCTCCAAACGTTCCCGCGCCATTTACGAGCGCTTCGGCATCAACAAAATCACCACCAGTTCCTACCACCTATGCACCAACTGCAGCTGGCAGCGGGGACATCCTCATCCATCGCTACATCCCTCTCTGGGGATCCCCTGCAGCCCTACGCTCTGGCAACAGCATCCAATTCTGCTCCAAATCTTCCCGCGCCATCTACGAGCCTCGGCACCAAAACAATCGCCACAAACTCCTACCACCCTTCCACTAACGGCGGCGTCCAGCTCGTCAGTCACACAACGGGCTCGATGCTCGCCATGGTTGCGACGAGCAACAAACTGAGTGGGACAAAACAACCCTCACGTAGAGAGCGCCTGTACTAACTCCATCAACACCGCCGCAAGGTTTGCTCCGAACGAAAGCCACATGGCTCGCCTTCCCCGCCTGTCCCACACCATACTTGGCCTGCCATATATTGACGATCACCAAAACCTAAACCGGGACCAGCTTGCCTACTTTGACCTCGCTACCAGCCGTCAAAATTGCGCCTACCGCGCAATGCGGGAACGCCACGCCATCAATATATCACGCTTCAACAATCGCAACGGCACCACCATTCACACCCTCAGCCGATCTCCTCCGTTCTCCGACGGCGCCCGGGCGTGGACCTGCAACTCCGCAGCCACCATTCACCAAGGCGCTCGGAATGGAACCGACTCCACGGTTCTCAAGACCAAGCTATCCTTCAACTGGATTGGCTCGTTCAAAAACCTCACCCGGGGTCCGGCACCGGCCTCCGCCGTTCCGAGTGGCCGACCGCTTCAAGACAAGCTCCTATCATTCGACCTCCGCTCCAAGATGCGGGGACACAACTCGAAGCATCGCTGAAAACCTTGCCAGAACCCCGACGACATCGGCGACCTGCCCAGACATCGTCCGACCGACCTCAACAAGTACTTGCTCAACTCCTTTGCCACAAAGTTTCCGCCCTTCTACATCACCTTTGCTGAAATCTCCCCGCCACCGGAACGCCTCGAGGCTGACCAGATCACGGGACACCAACTCGTCCGCGGCCGTGGAGGTGCCATCGCGGTTTTATACGAAACGCATTGGGGCAGCCTCCTCATCGTTTCCTGGAACGCGAAAGGGATCTACAACTTCACCGGGTTCACTTTCCTTGATACTGGTCGAGCACAACTTCACAGTAGCGCCCCGCCAACCGCGGTACCGCCAGAAAGCATCGGTGCCGCTCACCACGAATTGTCGGGGTGCCTGCGTGAATGGTTGCTCGCTGATGGGTACAGTATCGTGCCGGGCACTCTTTGGCTTCATACGTTCCGCTCTTCAAGCCTCCCCGCCGGGGCACGCCTTGTGTACAAAGCTCCCAATGGCATCTGGTTGTTGGAAACATCGGTAATCGCGCCCTGACGGAGAACTCATCAACTAACTCTTACATCGTCTGGTTCCTGTCGACGACCCAGGCCCGATCAAGATCGACCCCCAGCCGTCGCTTTACACCACTTAAAGGGGTACTGTCCAAGGATCGTACGTGGTGTCTCCAGTGCCACAAGTGAGAAGGGGGATTGCGAGAACGAACACGTAAGCATTTTCCTCGTCAAAAAGGCTTCGGGACACTGTTCAGAATGACAACTTGGCAACGTTCACGACTTCGGCGAACATTCCACACCCGAAACGTTGACTTGGAAGAAACACATTCGCGCAAAACGATCCTCATTTTTATGCGCTACCCCTTAAACGAGTATTCTCGTACAACTACCAAACCAACCGTTAGCCACCCACTTGGGGAGCTCGACAAGTCAGAAACAAAGAACTTGAAAGTATGTACTCCCACCGTGCGATTGTTGTTACCCTCCAAACCAACCGCCAACCTCACCGCTCCCTCCCCGGCCCCGTGGTCTATATAATCTCGGTCGGTCGTGGGGACACCGTGCGAAATTCCAGTTTCCTGGTCACTGGGAGCGGTGCTTGGGCCTGGCGTCGGGGGACGTTTGTCGGAGACAGCCAAACACCCCCCGCTCACTGTTTCGGAGCAAGGTGTGTTGGGGTCGTTCTTATCGAATAATAATGTGTCTTATAGTTCCGGAGTTTCTCCCTTTGGGTGTCGGGCATACTTGATTTTTGTGTTTCTGATTTTTCCTTTTTTCCGGCTTAGACTTGAACGAACAGCGTTTCTATTGTAATTTCCTCTGTGAAATGTCCTGATTTGGGAAAGGTTTCCTGTTTATTGTCTGACGATCGTGGTCTTCTATAGAACAGAAGAGGAGGAAATATAGACATACAGATGGATTTCTCGTAGTAACATATGAAAGGGTATCGATTTTTGGTCTATAGAAATAATGGTTGATTTGCTCTTCATCTGACGAACTGCCCGATGTCGTTGGTACAGCAGACACTATATTATTCCGTATATACCTAGGGCATGAAATTATTCATCGGGGTGCACTTTCAAAGTACGGTTTTGGGATGACATTAGTTAGCTAGCTCTTTAAGCGAGCAGCGCGCAAGAAAATGATGATGCACTCCTGTACCGACCGGTGACTGCGCATGCACCATGTTAACATCTGTGGGAAGCGTGTAGCAAGTCCGACGTGTTAGCATGCCGTCGCGCTCCTCTTCCAGGGCTGAATTCAACCGGCCCTCTGTGCAATTGAGAGTGCAATTTGGATTGTCTTCCCGACCAGTGTAAAGGGAGGGGTGCCGCTGTTTCTTTCCGGGGCTCCTGGCTTGAGGACCTCCATACATCGCGCATACGCATGCATTTCAAATTATTTTATGCTTAAACCAGAACAACGACCACATATGGCCCTGGCATAGAGCTAATGCTTTTCTTAACGGGTGTTGCTACGGTAAAATGGTCGCACAATTTAGCTCTCAAGAGTATATTTGGAAGCTCGGGGCTCGGCAACTCTGGAACTACCCAATGCCATTCAAATGTCGCATTTGGGTTTTAAATAAAGGTCATGAGATACTGGCGGGTTCCATCGGGTTGTACCTCCATTTTTTCCCCTCGAAGTCGGGGTTTTGGGGCGTGGTACAAAGGTCCTGAAGCACCGATCCTCAAGACAAATTTCAGGTGTATCTCTACCGTACCATGCGTCTCTTGAAGATTCCAAAGATATTGGGTAGTCGCTAAATTGGTAAGTGCCCTCAGTCAACACTCTGCTATCGCGAAAAGGCGCTAACTGTGCTTCCTTTGTGCCACGACACGGCATTGTAACATCTCCATTCACTGCCAAAACTTTGCGTCGGCAAATTTGATCCCCGCTCGCATATGTCAGTGGCGTGCTCTAGCCGGCCAGATCGGTGTTGTGCTGGTTGTTTCGTCATTTTGCTGCAATCTGCAGGAACATACTGCGCAGGTATCGGTACCTCCTTCCCAACGTCTTCGCGGTAGGATGGGCGCTGCTGGCAATACCGCTAGTGCTGGTTTTCGTCAAGGATATCGAGCCCGCCGAAAGAGAACACACAATGTGGGTGTCGATGGAGGTCGTATCGATAATGCGACGCGTGCTACTGCCGGAGTGAAACCCAACGTTTCCCACGGCCCGTCATTTGTGGAGATGTACAAAACCGAAACATCCCGCTCTGAGGGTGTGCAAACGTTTTGGCTCTCTAATACTGTCTGACCGGCTGAATCCATCAAGTGAATAACTACCGGCTAGCATGATGGTTACACCAGCGGACTTCGAAGCCTTTGCTATATTAGGGTTGAGCGAACAAATGTCTTCGAGTCCTGTTTAGGGTGAGATAGTGGGCTGCTCGTGCGAGGGTCTCAAAAAGTATGGATTCACTCACCCCTACAGTGGGATTGCCCAAACATTGTATGTTAAAAACAAAGAACAACCTCCGTGGCCTTCGTGAACGATGAGGCTTTGTTTTATAAAAAATGAGCAAGATTTCGTAGCTCATCAGTTGCGAGTTTGAAATACGTCGGCTTCAACGCCCTGCTACGATAGGGGGGTCCTGTATAATTCCAATTTTGTTTCGTCCTCTCAGGCCCACTAGGGCAGAGTGTCTACCCTGTATATTTGCTGTTTTAAGCTTTGACGTTGTTTGGGTTTTTCAAAGTATGCACCTCACGAGGTTGAGGTCTACGCTACGTCAACGAAACAGTCTTTGGTTTCGGTTTGAGTAGTGCGAAACAAAACTACCGGCCGGATTGGCCAAAAACCTGGTGGTGGAATTGGGGTGAGCCCCTCTACTGTGCCGCCAGACCAAAACGTGCCACCCGCTATCGTTGCACGCGGTATGTATATATGGACGGGGCGTAGTGCATTCACAAGGCACCAACCGTCCGAGTAGCTTCCGCACACCCAACCTAAAGACGCGCGTGCCATGATGGGGATATAGCTTTCGGGGCCACAATTTATTTCCGGCTGACGGGTTTCCTTAACTTTTGACTGATGATCTACAACCCAAAACTCGTTCGAATCACAATCGTATTTTACAGTATCCATGGATTTGTTGATCCGGATAAGCATACGGTTTCTCTGGAATATAGTTTTTTGGGTTCAGGCATACCTGGTATTGGGTATATTTAGCTTCTCAAGGGACTGGTGCTCCGGTTGGGGGTTGGGAAGGCACCTTCACGTCCTGTTTTCCAGCCAATCAGAGCCAATCCGAAGACTAACTGCTACTACCGTACCCTATGTGTTTGCAACCGCAAGCTTGCTTTCTAAGTCTTAGGTCTAAGCTTTGTTTGTTTGTTTTTAATAATTTAGCGAAATACTCCACCGTCGGTTTGTTTTTGTTTACGATCCGCGAAAGTAAGTACGTACACCCATTTTGCTAGTTGTGTTCGACACACTAGCCGGATTGGCGTACACACACTAATACGGGGGAAAAGTAGTAGCCAGGTCCTCCCATAGAAACAACAACCTACATATTGCCCTACGTTTATTTACCATGTATAGTCCTGACTACTATGGTACCCAGTTAGAGAGAAACTCGTGGTAGCCCCGCCTCCCTCAGGTCCACCTCGTAGTACGTCAGGTCCACTTCGACCGCACGATGCAACATTCACAGAAACAAAATAAAACCCTGCCTTCCCGGTCGGTGGTGAGTTCCTCCCCTCTACCGCCGACATGAAATTACAGGCACACTGCGCGCGGCGAGTCAATCGTCACGATCGGGCTGTGAAAGAGCCCCCAATATGTGTGAGGGGCCTCGCGTGAGGGGCCGTCTTCCTCACCCAAACTCTGACCTTTGAGAAAAGTGAAAAGACACCCCGATGAGCAAGCCCATGATATATTGAGATTCGACGAAATCCTCGATCTCACAGCTGACGTTTTTTGTTGCTCTTATACTATATGTAGCCAGCCCGTCCAGAGTAATAGGAGCCTGTCCTGTGACCACGGACTGCATTGTGGCGATGGGTTAATGTGAAAACAACATCCACAACAACAAAAACACGAACACCACCACCACCACCACCACGAGCAACAACAACAGCAACAACAATAACAACAATATTCAATGACAACTATTCTTCAGTTTTATCTTTAAATAGTTCCTCAAATGAGAAAAAAGAAGGGGGCAACTCTATGAACAATCCCATGTCCTACGGACACAACGAAAACCATTGTCTAAAACCTAAACTGTGTTGTATAGTTATTTGCAGTTGAGGGACCCCGTAAGCCAGACACGTTCAGTCCGTGCTACCCCCATCGTAGCGTGCGTCAGACGTTAGTTTAGCATAATTGGGTCAGAGTAAGGCAAGCCCATAGCAGGAGAGTTCGACGGCGGAGCTCGCCCATTCCGTTGGACTATATTCGCACGATCCGGCAGAAGGAGCACACGCTGCGGTAGGAGTGCACACAAGACGTCCGGAGCTCTTTCCGTGAGGAGCTTGGTACCTCACGCAGCAACAGACTTCCAAAGAAAGTGTAAACACAGCTCGATGCACAATCCCGTGCGGCTACGTGTGGTGGAATCATATATAGCAAACTAATCGCATCGGATTCCAAAGATGTTAGAAAGCTCGTCAGTTGAGGAAGCGCAATGTTAGTGAAACCTGTTTACAATTGATGCCACCTAGGGTAGGAAGAAAGGGGGGAGGGGGGGGTCGTTTGAGATGTTTTGATCCCCGTTGGATCGAACCAATCGAAAGAGTGATACACCATTCTATTTATTTGCAGTGAGGTCTTAATTTGTTACGCTTTATGATGTGGCGATATGCCTCACCGAGGGATCGGTTGTTACGCTGCGCGAATAAACGCACATGAACAAAATATTTTGACAGAGACAGTGAGCCCCTCGCAGGAGAAGCCTTGCATGCGGTGGGGAAACTGGGGGTAACCCCTCCCTTCGCGCAGCACCAGTCGTGGGTGCAAACGTTCCACAGACCCATACCATAGCGCAAACGTGTCCCCACTTGCTGACGCCAAGGTATTGGTCAGGTCGGTAGTCTCGTCGTAGCCCAAGAATCGATAGGTGGAACCACTACGGTAGCACGGGTCACGGACCTCCACCGATCCGTCTCAGGGTGAACACTGATGATGTTGGTTGCAACGGTAAGGGCGGACACTTTAGGCCTCCTTTGTTCAGCCGAACAGAGCGACTCGATATACCTTGTTTTGGTTTCTTCGCAATGCGCACCAACCTTGGGGATTGCTACGTATGCACCAACTGTGGGCCTAAAACGTAAACTTCGATTGCGAGATCGGTACCGAGTCACTGACCCTTGCTACAATAGAGGTGCACCAGTTGTTTTCTTGAGGCTCTTCAATTCAGGAGCTCCGTACCTGATCCACAAATCGGTTTTGAGTAAAACAAAAGTGCCACAAGGTTAACAAAACCATGTCCTAGGCGTACAAAAATATAATATTGCAAAACAAGAATGGCACCCCGACGATATTGGGTTAAGGAGCCCCGTTAGTTAGAAACCAAAACGCCAAAAAGTGCAACCTCTATCGTAGCACGCGTCCACTCGCAAGCGTGGCTAAAACTGTGTAGTGAAATTGAGGCCAGCCTCCGTGCAGTAGCACCAGTCCAATCCTTGCCGTGATTACTGACACATCTTGAATAGGAACTACCATTGACCTACAAAGGTACGCAGTTCCGCCGGTTTCCGTGGTATGCGAAGCAGGGTCGATGATACGCTAGAGCGCCCGCGGACGGAAATTCCTGCTTACGGCCAGCAATCCATCGTAGCTAGTAGCCCACTGCAGCGCAGTCTCGACGATGCTCCATCCCCATCGCCCCCCGCCCCTCCCCGCATAGACCGCGCCAAGTCGTGGTGGCCGTTTTCTTGGTGCCGTCCAAGCCGCCGCCAATATCACCCCCACCAAAACTGCAACGATGACGGCATCGAAGACCGCCACCATGATGCAGATAATGGTGGACATAATCACCACCATCACCAAGATGGCGACAATGCTTCTGGTGGCGCGGCAGGTCCCAAAACTTCACCGTCGACGGTGGTTGTTATGCTGCCGACGGAACACGATGCCGGTAACGGTGACAAGCCGTTGGTCGTGCAGATTGAGGAGACAACGCGATCGAACCGCACCCTAACTAACAAAACACGGATCAGCGGAGCCTGCATCGCACATCGATGGGCGCAACAACGTGGGAGATATCAACCAGCCTAGCAGTGTGCTGTCGCGGAGGCACGTCCGCGCGCTTCTGCTCATCGATGCGGCATACGCGGTGAGTCTTTTCTGCTGCTAGATATACTCCCTTTCGACTCCGTTGGGATGAATACTGCCAGCGGTGGAGTGGGCATGGTATCTTGACCGCCATAGGCTCTCGACTTTGGAAACTGTCTATATCTGCCTCTGGAACGGTGTGGGGGGGGGGGCTTGATCGGGCACGCTTGACAGTTTAGCCTATTAGAAAGAAACACGTGGCTCGACCGTCCCAACTCGTATCCTAACGTGGTCTGTCACAACGGTCCCCCTAACGTGCACCAAAGCCCGTTACGCGGGTGCACAGGGAAGCCCTGGCATGCCTGCGGGGCATGCTACACCGTAAGCATGCACAATATTGCCGTCGGCAACCGTATACAGTCAATACAACGGAAGTCCGTCTCCTTCCCCCCTCCCCACGCCACCACCGTTTTGTTGACGCTCCAAAGTTCTCATTCTCCGGGTTCGATGTGATTGACACTCTGTGGTCCCTCAGTACCGTCGCCAAGGGAGGGCTGGATTGGTCAACTCTCGAGATCGGGCAGGTGATGCCCAAATTCTGTACATTTCGGGATCGGAACGGATCATGCCATATCTTCAGTGACGGGGCGTTTCCGTGCCAACACCCCGCCCCCCGCCCCTTCCAGGACCATGGCAACCACACATGTTACGATAGAGGTGCACCAATTGGTTCATGAGGCTCCTTAATTCAGGAGCTCTGTAGATTACCAACAAACTGATTTGGATTCAAACAAAAGTGCAACCCGACAAAAAAATGCATGACGTAGGAATTACACAATCATATTTGCAAACAAAAATTATAAAACCCCGACGAGTTTGGTTTAATGAGCCCCGTCATTCAGAAACGAAAATGCTGAAAAGTGCCATAATACCTTTATCGTAGCAGGCGTCACTCGTAGCTCCACACCATACCTTACTTTCAGCGGAGCACCCGTGACAGAACCAATCCCATGGCAGGGGTAGCACGTCTGGGCTTAATACTGTCTTACTGGTTGAGCTCCCCAAGTGAAACCACTACATACGGTTAGTAGGACAAAATTTCAAATACATATGGTTTAGGTCTAGCACATATAAATCTTGGTTTCATCGCGAAAATCAATTTCTTTGAAGTCATCTATCTGGCGAAATGTTTGAGCTCCTTATGCGAGGAGCTCAGACAGTAGGGCACCGTCTCCTCCACTGTGGGATAGTTCAAAGATAACGTTTGTACGGTTGTTCTGATTGAGATGGGTGTCTACCGGAGAAGCGTGGGGGGGGTGGAGGAAGGTGGATTACGCTAGGGAGGCTGGCCTGATCGTTGCCGGTTCTGCCTGGTTTGTCTCCATAACCGTTACGTATACCTTGAAAATGGGTTGTGACGCGTGCGCCGGTACGGATTTACCCAGTATTTGTCGCTGCCCTCATTGGAGGTGCACTGCATGTCACCCATAAACATCTTCACAAGAACGTGGCACGTTTGATCCGATGGGGAATACCATGGCCTAGGGTATTCAACGATGTGTAATACAAACCGGTCTACCCATCTCGTACCAAGCGTCTTCTGGCCACTGTGTTACAATTCTCAGCCACAACAGGGGCCACGATGGTGGGGCCCATGGGCCTCGTCGTATTGGGTATGTGGTTTGGTCTGTTGTTGTTTGGTGTTGTTGTTGTTATCATATTAACTCGATGAAACCCAAGCCCGTGCTTCCAGGACAAGA
>JAYJME010000293.1:0-16182 GCA_036873775.1 Costaria costata | reverse complement strand
AGCCAAAGACACTGGAGTCTCTGGGTGTCGCGCATATAAATACGAGTTCCACGAATACTCCGCAGGCCGTATGATCTCCCGTCCCCCTTCGCGGTCCTGCCCTCTCCATCGGCAGTTGTTTCTCACATGCTGATTAATGGTGCTACTTTTTGACTTGTTTGCCGCGCCACAAATCACGCTGCGGTTAGACATCGGTCATACGGGTACCCCTCTACATGTTGGTTCCGGTGCTCTCCACGGTGAATACAACAAGACTGCCGGTAATGGTGGGCTCGCTCATCTTCCTGTTCACCGGCTACGTGTGCTCACACTTCGTAAGTGCTAGCCGTTGCGGTATGGAAGTGAAAATGTAAAGGCGGGTTCGACGGTCGTCTGACGTTGGTTTTCCGTGGTTTGAGTTCTGCTGACGCATCCATGGAACCTTCTAGGGGGTGCTTATAGTAATCAAAACCCGCAAATGACCCTAACTTATCTTAGGATGCCTTGGTTTGAAGCAGGTTATTGAAGGCTGAATTATCTTTCCCCACGGCATAGAAGGTACACTTGACAAGACACCCCTAACAGTGTATGTGCTTGATTCAAAACCGTAGTCGACAGATGAACGCCCCATCCCTTAGGACTCATGGGGCTTACTGGCCATGAGGGATGTTTGTCACGGGGAGCTTGAACACTGCCCTTGATTATGTGGTACATAACGTATCCCCAAGAGCGAGTAGGAGAGGGCCACGAGTTGAGTGATTTCATACGGCGTCGGTATTAAGAAATCACGCCCAGGAATTGCAAATTATTTCAGCTATGAGTGCAGTGAATGCATTAGACGCCGATATGGAATGATCACGGCTGATGACAGACAGGAATCAGTATCTAATCTTAAGAGACGCTGTTACCGCGCACTTCCTCCTTCAATTTTACTGAGTATGCACGCCAGTCTGTCACCATTTGTATTGCCACCCTTCCTCCTCCTGCTGTTTGCCTCGCATTATCTGCCGGACAGGTTTACGTCGGTCTCTCATTGGCCATTAACAACGCCACGACGCCGGACCAGCGTGGGGACCTGAACGGAATTTCGATGGTCATAAGCTCTCTCGCTAGATCAATCGCACCCGTGGTCTGCCCGGTGATGTTCGCCTTCTCCATCAACGGTAACCATTCCTTCCCCTTCGACCACCACCTAGTATTTTACCTCCTTGCCTTGACAAGGCTGGCCATGGCGTGCATGGCGTGGAATAGGATAGAGAACGCGCGAGGCGTGGAGTGTGTGTGCGCATTGCCGTTGAAGGACCTGCTGTACTGCGGTGAGAGCGTGGCGCACTTACAGAGATGCCTCCACTGCGTACAGAGCGCATTGAACGGGAATTTGCAAGAAGGGGTATATATTTTTAATGTTTGGTGTTCTTCACGGGCCGGCATGCTGCAATCAACAACATATTTATTACACGGATTGAATCGTGAAGAACAAAGGGCAGACACTAAGGCTGCCGCTATTGTAAGGAGGGCACTGTTAGAGCCTCGTCGTCCAGCGCCTAGAGCCCACAGCCGCTGACGCGAGCGGCCACCCTATCTCTTTGCAGCCTTAAGCTGTTTGTGCGTTCTGTTTTAGCTGCATGAACCGCAATATATTTCTTTGTTGCGCAGCGACAACAAACATAAGAGGGCGGGGGACAGCATCAAACTTGTTTTGTCACGAGTTAGTGTCAAACCTCCAAAATGTTTTGGTGTAGGAGACAACAATATCCCCGTACGGTACAGACCCACATCTCTAAGCCGTATCCAAAAGTATTTGCCCCGCGCAGTCCTAAGGGAGGGGCTTTGTCCGTGTTTGAGAGAGACACGCCGTCGCTCGAACGAGTGGCGTCAAACGCGATAGTGAAAATAGAGGTAACCTTCCATCCGACGTTAGCCTTGGCAAGAACGGGCATGGAGGTGTGGCGAAGGGCATGCTCGAGTAACAGAGGAATTTGGAATGCTATAACAGGGTCCTCAGCGCCCCAGGCATCAACGCGCCAGGATGATCGCACGACCACACGTGTTCTCAGTTGTGGTCCCTGCTGCTAGGGTTCAGCGGGCGCTGTTCCTAGTGCGAGTTGTAGGGAACAAAATGCGTCCTGACACCTTCCGTAATGTAAGAGTACACGAGCTTGCAGCAGGTATTGATGCAGTTTATGCGGTCGGTCAGGAATAATCTAAAGATAGTAAGAAACTATTCAACCATAGAAGCGAGGACGAATACTACGTGTGAAGAGGATGATCATTTCTCAGGGGCACAGAGATGCCGGTGCTCGAAAGACGCACGCCGCTTACGGTCATGTGCTTCTTTGATTCTTGTCTCTATGGGACTTGCGAGAGGAAGGAGAACTCAAGTGAGCAAGGTGGGCTCTGTATCTGCTAGACAGAGCCACATATGTTCCCATGGTGTATGATCTGTAAAACCATTCCATGGACGAAACATTAGCATACCGGAATGGATGGGGCATTTCGCATGGATGGGGCATCCCAGTTCAAGTGGAAGCAACTTCTTATACGCTACGCATTCAGATACTATAACTTATCATATGGTAACTATTCAAATTCAACGTGGTTATTCCGTTAAAGTACGTACTTTTATATTCTATATGCGACGTGATACCATCACATTATCCCACCCTGAATAGTCTTAGATGCAGATCACGCGCCGATTAGACGTATCAAATCAAAAATTATCGGAAAATGGGGTAGAAGATACGGCTATTCAAACAAACACACAAAACCGAAAGCATTTGAAACACCCCACACCTCGTAGTGAGGTTGCCTCGCGCGGCCCTATTGCAAGGATAAACCAGCGGCAAGCCAAAGGCGGTCGTGCTAAGAGTAAATGCGAAGGCCAGAGCAAACGAAGTGGGATACGGAAATGGGGATAAAAACAAAAAACACAGAAGGCTCCCGAATGTACAATATCACGCTTTGGTGGAGCGAGAAAAAAAAAGAAAATAACAAAGACATTCCCGGCAAGTATGATATCACGGCAATTCGGCGGCCGTTGTGACAGGAGCCGAGCAGAACGACCGTCGTCTGACATTTAGTATCTACCCGAAAGAAGAACGGCAAACGCAACACAGTTCGGGTGCCTGTGGGAAGAGAGGCGATGAAATAGAAAGAAGCACAACCACCAATACGCCTGACAGTACAATATCACGACGGTGCTGCAGTCTTCGCGACAAACGGCAAGCGGGACCGACAGTGATATATGGAAATCGCACACCAATACGTCTGAAAGTACACTCTCAGGAGGGTACGGCAGCCAAGCGGGACCGATCGTGATAGACTGAAGCGGAATCCTAAAATACAACTGAAGATCAGTTCAAAACCCGTGATGGCCCAAGAAGAAACAATCAAAAACTACAATTGCTAAAGGGAACCCACAACCAGAAGAAGCTACGTGCTATGGGGGGTTGAATGTGGGGTGGAGCGGGGACAGTCGTCACACCACGGGACGCATCTGCGTTGCGTAATACCCCGCGAGCCAGGCTCACAGTGTTTTGGCTTTGCTCCACGATCCAAAGTTGGCGGCGCTGGAAGCTGTGCAGTTGTCTGTCCGGAGGTTGATCTTCGTTGGTCCGGGGTCTTCGAGGTACCGCATGATGTAGCTGTTGTCCGACGAAGGTTCCGATGTAGCGCGATGGGCGATCGTGCCGAGCCACGAGAGGTCGTTACACGCCTTGCACTAAACGTGTGCTCCTGGCGGACGTATTGTGGAGCTGAACGAGCGGAGCCAGGTACGGCGGGGAACGAGGATGAAGCCAGAGGCGAGGGCGATCTGGCCTTGTAACCGTGAAAGCTCCCGTCGGGCGACACCGATTAGCATCTGTCGGTACAGGCGAGTTTCCGGTCGTTGTTGCGTCGGCGTTCCGGACCAGTATAGGAGTATGTGGCGACCGGAAATTTGTAGATCGAGTTCTCGTTCTCAGAAAGGGCTGCGGAGTCCCGCCTAGTGGGGCTTGTACATGACCGCGATGATCACGCCACGACCGTGAACGAGTTGGTGGCCCGTCCCGTGATCTGTTCGACCTCGAGGCGTTCTGGTGGTGGTGAGACGTTGATGAGGGTGACGTGGAAAGGGGGGGGCTTGGTGGGGAAAGACTTGAGCACGTTCGATGTAAGGTCGGGAGGTAGGTTCTTCGGCATGTCGTCGGTGTCGTCGGGGCTCCGGCATACTTGCAGCACTCGACAGATACGCGGGGTTTGAAATTCCGTCCGCGTACTTCAGAGGGTATGTCGAGGAAGCCTAGCTTGTACCGGAGAGGTCGGTTGTCGAGAGTTTCGGACGCCGGCGCTGATCCTAAGGCGAGAACGTTGAGTGTTCCGATCCAGTTGAGAGAGAGCTTGGTCTTGAGCACGGGTGTGTCGGTGTCTTTCTTGGCATCTTGGCGGATGGTGGCTGAGGAGTTGTAGACCCACGCCCTACCACCCTAAGGGGAGAAAAGGCGCAGAGCTTCAATAATGGGAGGATTGAGGCGATGTAGACGCAATCTGGTGACGTCGTTTACTTTGCGGACTAGGTGGTAGGCTCGTTGTTGGCGTTGAATGGCGAGGTTGCAGTAGGCGAGGGGGTCGTGGTCCAACCTCTGGTGTCCCCCAAAATGTTTATGATGCCAAGGGCGGAACGCGGTAAGCGCGGAAGGCGTCCCGTGTTTCGTTGATTGGGGCGAGCCCGGTTGAAACGTTGACGGAGTTGTTGTAGGCCGACTCGACGTGAGGTAGCAGCTCGTCTCACTTGCCTTGCTGTTCGTTTACCACCCATGGAGATCATCTGCGCCATTGTGTGGTTGATGCGGTCGACGGCACCATTAGTGCAGGGGTACATAAGAGCTGGCGTTGATATTGTTGATACCGAGGCGTGCGTGGAGGGCGCTGGAATACTTGGAGCATAACTGCAGGACGTTGTCGGAGATAAGCGATGTCGGGCACCCCCAAAGAGGTAGTTACTGGTCGACAAGGATGTCGGCGGTGCCGGCAGCGGTGGAATTCACTGCTGCCATCACATTCATGTCGGCACGGCGACTGAAGCGGTCGGCGAGGAGGACGAGCTAAGAGTTGCCGCGTGGGGTAAGGGGCAGTGTTTCAAAGTTGTCGACGCTCACGGTGACGCCTCGGGCGTTGGTAAAGGTGAGGAAAGGGTGGGCCAGCGGATGGTTTGGCCCGACGTATTCGGTGCCTGGCATTTGAGGCACCGGTGGATCCACCAACTGGCTGAGAAGTCCATGATAACCACCCAGACGAAGCGTGCGAGAATACCGACGGTGCTCGAAACTCCCAAGTGGCAAGACGTGGTAGGGTGGCAGGTGTGCATCACCCTAGGACGCATCGACATCGGAACGTAGACGCGCAGTGGTGGGGGTGGGGCAAAGGCCGTAGGTGTGCAGTTACTCCAGGTGTGCGGCGGCGTAAGAGGTCCTCGGACCAGGAGGACGGTGTCGTCGTCGGTGCGGCGGAGTTAGCGTTTAGCGCCGAGGGCCTGGAGATCGGCAATCTTCGGGCGTCGAGGCAAGGGGATGCTTTTCAAGAGGTCGGTCGGTGGGCTGGCGGAGGGGTTCAACGAAAGGAAACGGGTGGTGGCGGAGCAGATGGGCTAGACGCGTTGCTCGCGCGCCCAGTCGGTGTGGGTGAAGTGCTCTACGCAGGAGAGAAGGTAGGAGTCGACCTCGGCCTCGACGGTGGGCTCTTGAAGGCAAGGAACAGGTGATGTTGAAGAGCCGGCAAGCTGTAGCGAATATGGTCGTGAAGACGTTCTTGAGGCTGCCGTTGTCTCCAGTGCGGCCTCCTGTCTCGGAGGCGCGAGTGATCGGCGGCGTGGAGGTGACGTTCTTGAGCCAGCCGGCGCCTGCAGCGCAGCAACCCGCTGCGGGGTTGCGGGTGTTTGGCGGCATGAAGATGGTGATATTGGGTGCACGGCCACCGATGCTTGGCGGCCGAACCCGTAATAGGCTGTAGCTCGTGAGGTTCCAACGACGGCGACGGCGCGACGACGAGTCCAAGGCGAACTCAAATCCGAAGGGGCTGGAAGCGTGATGCCAACAGTGGGTGGTGGGTAGATGACGGGCGGCCTTAGAACCCAGCCAGGAGGAGCTTCAGCGTCGACGGCGCATGCCGTGGAATTGGCGAGCGCCTTGGCAGGGATGTCGGGGGTCGGAGAAGGAGTCAAAAGAGTCCATGTAGACTCGAAGGTTGCAAACGTTGCTGAAATCGTTGTTGGTGAAGGAAAGTAGTCGGATGGCCTATATGTGATGGGAGGAAAGGGGCACATCCCCACCCATGCCGTTTCCTGGCATAGAGGGTTCGCAGGGCGTGAAGCCGAAGATATGGATTAGGTAAATGCCAACGGTGTCAGGGCTTGTTATGCGTTTCGGTCCAGTGCGGTCGGCTTATGTGACAAGCTGGGGGAGGCGGGAAACGAAATCGGCGTTACCGTGGGCCGAGCCTTCACGGTACGCCATAGTGTATGTTAACGCAGATACGAGTTCCAGCCATCTCTAAACCCGGGCTTTGTGTTCGCCTACCTTGGCGATGTTCTCGAGCGCCTTGTCTTCGGCGTATATGCGGATTTTAGTAAACCAAAGGTGACCGCACAGCCGTTTGATGACCCAACCAATGCTGCCAGCTTCAAGTTCCAATGTTGTCCACGGGCGTTCGTTGTCGAGGGTGGCGCGGTTCATGAAGAGGATGGGGTGGACAAAGCCGTCGTATTGTCCCTGCTCTAAAGTGGCGCAGAAAGCATTTCGGGAGGCGTCAAAAAGGGCGGGGTCTGTCGCCGATGGTTTACCAGTCGAGGAAAACCAACATTGGAGGGCTGGCAAGCTCGAGGCGAAACTCGTGGATGATGGCTGTCATGGCTAGGGTAAAGAGGAAGCTGGCTCCTTGTTTGAGTAGGGCCATGATAGGGCGTAGGTGTGTCAATAGGTTCTTCCGGAATTTCGGTAATAGCCAACGCCACCAACGAATGCCAAACCGTCGAATACCGAAGGCGACTAAGCAGTACCGTGGAAGGCGAACGTGATGTCGCGTAGGTGCAGCGACAGGCTGGCAAAAACAAGTAAAAGCTCGATCGTTGGTTGGCTTCGAGGCGTGCAAGGACGGTGGGGCACAGTGTCTCCGGCGGGGGGGGTCTGTTGGCGCCCGGCGTTCGTTGGCCACGGGTATGTTGTCGTGGAGGGCGTGGAGATAGTAGGCGGGGTGAGCCGGAGGGGACTCCAAGGAAAGGTCGGCAAAAAAACAACGGGACTTGGACCAGCGGATAAACCAAGTCCCAAGCAGTTCGCCTGGCACAAGGTCAATGAAACCTGAGGGCAGATTTGTCCGGCGTCCGCCCTAGACGAAACGTTCCGTACTTGAAAGGAGGTTGTAGCGGGGAAGTATGTTGACCATATAGTTCCCGGTGAACGCTTGGGCTCCGCATTAATGCACCAGATTGACCTCGACGTGGGCTGGGGTGGCCGAAAGCGAGTAAGCTTGGGCGCCGGCGTATCCGAGGAGATATATATCGCTGGGGGAACGGTGGTCGGGGATGAAGGCCGCGGTTTGGACGGGGTCGTGGTGGAATCGAGAAATCTCTCCGATCGTAGGTTTGGGATGCTGGTGGGGTAGCATGGTGTACGAGCGATGCTCGAAGCTGATCCAGATGTCCCGCCCAAGAAGGATAGAGTGCTGCATTGTGCCCGTAGGGACTACACATGCCCATACGGCGGGGGCGGCGGGGGGGGGGTTGCCTCGTAAGCATTGTACGCTAATCCGGACGGAAGCCGATGTGGTGAGAGGGGGGGGTGGTGCTGAAGCAGCTCCATTGACGGGGAACTTCGTGTCGTACACACTAAATATTCGCGGCGCCGAAGGCTTTTTGCTTTTCCATTGCGGCCTCAGTGATAAAATTTTGCGGCGAGCCCGTATTCAGCAGGGCCACGGCGGAAAAGCGGGTGACGGCGGTGGGGCCGCTGTGGACTCGTACCCGGGTTATGAAGGAGGCGTCATCGACCGTGAAGACGCCGCCCACAAGGCAAGGTCCATGTTCCTGAAGGTCCCCGAAGGTAAATGGGCTAATGTTGGGTTGGATGGAGGCAATTTGGCTCTCTGGGACGGCGTCGGGGGTTGAAGGGCGGAGGCAGCCAGGTCGACAACTAGGCGGTTGTGGCGGGAGCGTGTCAATGGTCTCGTTCATTCCGCCCTCCATGGGTGACACTCGGACCGAGGGTGGGGTTGTAGGCGGTGGCTCCACGGGTCCGGGAGAGAACATGTGGGGGGCGGAAGGAAAACTTCTGGTGGATGACATGACTACTCGCCCAGAAACGCGGAGACCCTTCGAGGGCGAAGGTTGAGAGACCTGTGGATCTTGCGGTCTGAGACCTAGGCCTCAGATAATGTCGTATGGGCCATCTTCGGCCAGGAGCTTGTCGCCCGTCTCCAGGAGGGCGCTGTGCAATTTCTGGTTCTGGCCAAACATGCTTGCATTAGCTAGACTTGTGAAGTGGACGGGCGTGCGAATCCACGTGTTGTCGTCAAAACCAGACACGGCTCGTCCAACCGGTTTCCGCTCGGCCGGGTGGAACGAGGCCATGATTCACTGATGGCGCCATGATGAACTGCTCTGCACAGTTGTAATTGGCGCCGTCGTAGTTGAAGTTCAACGTCTACCAATTTGATGAAACAGACTCACGTAGCCCAAACAGGTCAAGTTCGGCCGAGTTTAGGCTACAGGCCGTGCAGTCTGTGGGTCTGGTAATGGGGGTGGCAGTAGTCGCAAATAATGTCGCAGGGCATCTACGCGACAGGACCTGATTCAACACACCCGCTCTACTGCCGGAGTCTGCGCGGGGTGGGCGGCAGTCGCGACAGCTGTCAAAGGGCGTCTGCGGGAAATGGGTTGGGTCAACACACCCGCTCCACTGCCGGAAAGTGCGCGGGGTGGGCAGCCATCGTGACAGCTGTCGCCAGAAATTTGCGGGAGAGGAGCACGGTGGACGCACCTGCAGTCCGCGTGGGGTGGGCGGCAGTCGCGAGAATTGTCGCGAGGCATCTGCGGGAGGGGAACTGGGTTAACGAACCCGGCTCTGCGACAGGGGTCTGCGCGGATAACTAGGTCTGCGAGGATAACTGTTGTCCTAGCCGGGTTTTCTGGAGGGTCGTCCGCGGATAGCGGATATACCATTGACACCCCTGTTCGAGCCTCTCCTGAATGGCTGGAATGGGAAGGGCTACTCGCTAGGAGATGCATTGTCTGTATTCCGTGCCACCCGGCCTGGTGTCGTAGAACGTGGCACCTTGTGAGAAGACCGAACAGAGGGCTCTGTGCATGTCCTGGTCAACGTTGGTAGCTAGTCTTCCACCTTCTCGGCGGGGTTAACACTTCGGCTCATGGTTAGTTGTGTGGTTGTAACGGTACGGTCAGCGTTGGATCCTATGACCGATGTGGTTCCGGTGCATGCGGGTGACAAGAATGTTGTTGTTATTCGGATTGACTGGCACACGTCCTGAGACAAGCGCGAGCGAATTCGTCTAGAGAGTGTGGCAGGCTCGGCGGACGATGGCCGGTTGGCGAGGCAGTATGGACGTGTAGGCAACCGGAACCGCTGCTAGCCGTAATCATGGAGTCATCATGTAGGTTAGCATTATCTCTGGGACTCTCGGCAAAGGTTGGCAATTCTCAGCGTTGTTCAGCGAGAAGAGACGTCGGGGTGAGATTATGAGGCCCGGCGTGTCCGCCTCCCCTCTCCAATACCTCAACTCAATCGCTTGAGCAAGACGATCAGTGCTGGAGCACGCGAGTACCGTTAAGGTCGGGTGAGGGGCGGCGCAGTGAGGGACTGGGGTAGGGGTCGCACAGACGTGATGGACCTGGCCGTGTTGCGACCCGTACGCGCATGCACAGGGTGCGGTTGGTGGACGTGCGAGAGTGACTCCACATGGCACCTGTTGTTGGAACGTCCGTGGTTTTCGCGGGGCGTCGGCCATGGTGGGCGTTCCCGTTGCCGGTGTTTCCGTTGCGGTTGTCGTGGTTGTTGTTGTCGTTATGGCGGCCGGTGTGGCCCTGTCCCCGTCGGTAGGACTGCATGCGTCGCTGCCACTGCTAGAAGACGCCCCTCCGTCGTTGATTCTGTCCAAGCCCGGATTCAGGATGCCGGACGTGTTCGACAAAACTTGCTCGCAACATTTGGTTTTGTTGTCGTGACCGCCGCAGTTGAGGCAGCGCACACCATAGTCACATAGGGCTTGCAAATGCTCGGAGCTGGAGAGGAGCACCGAACAAAGTGCAGGGTCGTTAGTGTTGAGGTCCCTGGAAACGGCGAAAACCTCCGGGAAGTATCTGAGTGACCAGTCGGCGGAGTCATCGAGCAACTGGTCGGGGTTGTCGGTGGCGGCGACATGCACGACTAGGGGATTGATTAAGTTTTGTTTTGCGCGCGGTTGGGCGAACCACGTAAGCACTGCTGCTGGCGTGTGCTGGGTGTGCCGAAGGGTACGTGGCGTGGAACCTGTTGTCGTGGACGGCCTGTGTTTGATTTGCCGCCAGTAGCTCGAAGGCGTGCCACATTTGCTGGACGGAGCTGTAGGGTTTAGGTTTGGTCCTGAGCCCATCATGATACAGGAACGGCCTTAACGTCGGGCATTGTTTGTTGGCGATGCTCCTGATGTACTCGATCGGCATCTCACCGGTAAGCTTGGACACGTTTTCGATGCCTTGGAGGATCGGGACAAGCTATTTGCCTGCACGGAAGTAGCCGGTGAAGAACGCGATGTTAGCCACGCCAAATACGTGCAGTTGATCAAATGCTTGGCTCGGAGCGCTGGTGCTGACGTGGACCGTCAACCGCTGCAGGAGTAGTTTGAATGTCGACAGTCCGGCGTCCTTCGTTTTCAGGTGGTTGAGCACTTGGATGAAGTAGTCGTCGACGAGCCGGAGAAGGTCTAGCAACGTTCCTTGCGCAGCGTAAAGGGCTTTGCAGATGCTCGTTTGTATGGGCTTGTCCCACCCCACCACCCAACGCTCGGAGTCAAGGCTGGCTGTTCCGGTCCCATCGCAAACAGCGATTATTTCGCTCAGGACGAAGTTCACCCTGGCAACTAGTCTACCGACACCGGCGGCAAGATCAACGACCGGAGCGATTAACATGCGTGTGATCGTGTCGAAGCGTTTCATATCTAACGTTTTGTCTTGGCGCATTATCTCCTTCACTGCTGCTGCCGACATACCTCAGGGTGGCTCTCATCTTCGGATGTGTAGGCGAAGCGGAAGGCGCAGGCGTGATGGTGATAGGTGTCGGCGCGGGCGTGGTGGTGGTGAGTGTAGGCGCAGTGATACCTGGGGGCGATGTAGATCCTGAGGCAGGCGCGTTGCCCTGGGTGTCGTTGGTGTTTGTTCAGGAAGGGTGTTCACGGGCCTGTGGGTGGATGATGTGGTGGTCGGTGCGTGCATCATTGTCGTGGTGGGTCGCGGAAGGGAACCAAGGGACACGGTAGCGGGGCTACGCATAGGAGTGGAACCGGCGGAGGGCGAAGAGGAGGGCGCTGGTGGCGGTGATGAAATCGATGTGTGGCTCGGTCGCGGCCTGGGCCACTGAATCTGCAACGGTCGCGTCAGTGTTCCGTGGAAATAATCCCAGAAGACTGTGTGCCGTCAACGAAACGTCGCCGAATGTCAAACCGCGTGTGTTCCGTGTGGACTCGAGCTTGACGCCGAGGATTTTCAGGCCGGAGGCTTCAAAAGTGGCAACCGTAGTTGTTACCGTGGTAGGAAGGGTGGCAGGCGTGGGAGCCGCAGCCATAATCACAGGCGGAACTGTAACCGCAGGGGTGGGGTTGGCGGCGGCTGGGTGCAATGTCTGTGGGAGGAAGGTCGTGACAGAAAGCCTGGAAGTAAAGGCCGGTTGAAGGTGGAGGGAGGCTAGCTTTGCCTCACTTTCTGCGAGGTGGAGGAGCAGAGGGTCATGTTTGGCCTTGGCGGCCTGCTGTGTGTCCCTAGTAAGCTTGGCCGTGGCCTCGGGTCCAGTATCGTCTGGGGCACCCGTCATTGTGGTGCTGCCAGCGGACGCCTCGGCTTGGAATCCAACTCGTAGAGCTCCTATTTGGGTGTGAGGTCCTCCGGGGTTTCTTCGAAGTTAAGCGTGTCGTCGCTCGTACCCTCTTGTTTGCCAGAAACACCGGAATTACGCTTAGCGTGCCGTTCATCGTGAACTTGGTACGAGTTCTCCGTGCTTGTGGTTATGGGATAGATTTGTAGCGTTTTTTGTAGGAACCGGAGCAGAAAAGGGTGGCAGGAAAAAGCTGGAAATGGAGCAAAAAAAGGTAGGGTGGGGGCAGCGGAAGTCACCAACAGAGCCAGCGAGAGTACGAGTCTGGCAGAGGCCTCGATGCAGGGACGGTGACTACAATCTCCTAGCTAGGCCAATCTAGAGATAAGGGAATAAAGACGTACGGTCCGCGAACGGTGTATGCTCTATATTCTAGAAATACTCGCATGTTTTGTGGTTTGGTGTTTGTACAACCAATTCGGGCAGTACTTCGTTAGTCTTGTACAAATTCGTCAGGATGGGACCAAGTCGAACGTCAATATTTACGATTCAAAGCGGAACACAGAAAATAACACAAAATTTGCCAGATGAAACTAAAATAATAACCTAAAATTTACACCAGGGACAAAGCTAAGAACCTCAAATCCACCATCCTGTCCGCATGTTTGTGGGAGTATGTGCCAGGCTGGTAAATTTGGGATGATTTTCGCTTTATGCCGGTGGAGTCACGGCATGGGCCGATTTATTTTTTATGTATGTTTTGATGGCGCGAAAAAAGAAATGACCGGACAGGTGTCGGCACATTGTTGTGATAACACTGTGTGTCGAGCCTGACCGTTTCGGATAGAATTGCGCAGAAAATCGATACCGGTTTGAAAAGGTACGGGAAATAGTCAAAACGTACAAAATAAATGAACAAGACATCAGTACATGATTGGAAAAATGTTTGTCGAGCCGGAACATTTCTTAATATTTGGGTGGCATTTCGGTACATTGCTCGAAGTTTGTGCAGCATTGAGCTACTTTTTGGTTTGAAATTTAGCTTGGTTTTTCACAAATAGAATATTGTACACAGTGGGGCCCCGCTGTTAAGAAACGCCTGTTTGGCGTCCGGGCTCGAAGTCTTATTTCGTGTGCCCTCACCAGCAATAATATTTAGGGTATTTCTTTTTGGGCATTTGACAGAAAGGGGGACCCCCCCAGATATCGTGACTATAAGGGGGACACTACAAAGCACCGGCGGCTAGGTTATCGTTACAGAAAGAGGTGGTCGTCAACACCAACACAACGGCCCAGCGCATTCACTGTATACTCAATACTCATATTCATATACCTGGTATGATTACCATCACTGTGACCGAACAGCCCAACTGCTACGGCCTGGTACAATATGACTCTCTTCTACTCTACGTCATGGTACGGATCTGATATACGCGCATACGTCTACCTGGTACGGCGGTACTGGTAATACTATCGTTTGGTACCTGGTACAGCGGTACCGGTAATCTTATCACTATATACTGTAGTGTAGTATGTACACAATTCGAATTAATAAGGTACGTATACACAAACCATATGTATCGTAAGAAAGAAGCAGCAACACTACGTACGCACATGGTGCCTGCAGAAAGTTGCCCAAAGAGGACCTGCTCTTGGGCAGTAGTCATGGGATCATCCGGTGTAATACGCACATCACGTATGCTGATATTCTGACCACGTTTGCCGGGCATGGGGTGTTGGAATTTTCGACGTTAGACGCCGTCTGTGGGGCGTGCCACAACAACCAAGGCATGGAGTGGTCACTTTGCTTCGTCTTTTTGACCCATGAAGGGGGACGTTTATCCGCAACGCGCCAAAAAGGGGGAGCGTTACGTCAAAAAGGGGGAGTTCCCAAACATAGTAGAGGCAACGGGGGACACCCTCCTCGCGTAAGCATGCCAAAAAGGGGAATATACTCACACCCCCCTTTTCATCGCTCTCATTCACCCCCTACACATGCCCAAAAAAACCAAAGTCACTGTGGGTGGTTGGGAGATCCCATGGGAGTCGGCCAAACGCATCCGGTTTTGGTTTCACGCCGATTTGACAGAGTACTTGGGCGTACTAGGCGTCGAAACCTTATGTCCCCCTTTTTGTCACGATATATGTGGGGTGTCCCCCTTTTTGTCAAAGTCCCTTTCATTTTTGTGAACGTATGCCGCAAGAACCACATACCATACGGTATCATGTTGACATTGCAGAGGTCAGGCGCAGCCGACGAGTCCGGTACTACCACACTGTAATACCTTAGATATGGGGTACTCTCCTGACCTCCCCAATCAGCAATGCGCAGAACATTGCAGGTCCAGCTGAAGCTGCAACCTACTACTATAGATACCATGGAGTACTGCGAAAAACAAAACTGCACTGATGTAACTTGAATATAACTCCATCAAGCTTGCCATACACTCTACGTATACCACGTACCAGTATAGACTAACACTACGTGCGCCAAGTCGCCCTCCACTAAGAAGCTGAAAGCTCGGCGTTGCGGATGTTCGGAGTCAGCGCCCGTCCCGGCCTCCCCACACTCCCTCCTGTTGCCCGCCCTCTAGCAGCACCAACGCCATAGCAGCGGCGCTCTCATGCGTGCTGTACGACTAGAATACAACGGAAACTCGAAGTTGTTCGTGCTTCCATCTGCATGGACCATTACCGGTACTTATACTTAAACCTCGACCTGCGCGATACGTGTGATCAACCCTCCGAACTAACCCATCTTGGTTATGTTTTCTCACTAGGGGACATTTCACTAGCGATGAAACTGTCGGGAAAAAAACAAAAGATGAAAAACAACCAATGTCGGCTGTGATCTGTGCTGAGGCTTTTTGGCTGGTTGACTTTTCTGTAAGGTACTCGTACTCGTAGCGCGGCTATCAATGGAGAGGTTTTGGGTTTGGCGTACTTGGCGTTTATGATTCCGGGACACGCTCCGGAGTGACATATTTTCTTAAATTGGATGGAACGACAATTACTGCTGTTTCTTATATAGGCTTTTTTCTTTTTTCTTATTTCGTCGCCCGGTTTGAGCTGTCATTCTTACACTCAAATTCTGTTTTTTTTTTACACTCTCAGCCTCGCTTTCTTAACAGAAAGTTTCTTAAATGCGGGCCCCCACTCTTCTATCTGGTAACTGTCAGGTTTTCAAACCGGAATTCAGTGTTTGATCCATCAGGCACGATGCATCTTTGTACTGTAATATATTATAAAAGAAAAAAACGTAGCTGTGAAATCGAGGATTTCGTCGAATCTCAACTTTGCAAGCTGCGTGGGATACTTCGATCGTGCGTACTACGTGTTTTGTGTAACCTATTAGGGAATATATAGTCTCATTATTATCTTATATACCGACGTCCCTTCTCAGAGCCGGTACCGGTCCTTTTACGGTCAAAATAGCAGGGGAAAAAAACATTTGAGGTCCCTTGTATACCGTCTTCCCTTTATCGTGGGGTCCCTTAAAAGGGGCTGCCTGCTGTAATCAGAACCCACGATCTACATAGAAAACCTATATTTTCCCCTATTTTCACTACGTAACCAGATTTGGTTCTGATTACTCTATTAGCGGCGGGGTATGGTTACGGTTAAGGGTGTGTTGCATAACGTTGGACTTGGACCCGACTGACGTCCTCCTCACGAAGACGGAAAGCCGACAGGCAGGTCAGACAACAGGTCGGAAGCTAGAACAACAGTCAGTAGAACAGATGTCGAGAGTGCCCTGAGCATTTTTTGTTTTGTCGTTTTCGAATTATCTAAACTGATTTGACCTCGGCACAATCTCCTCCACCGAGTTTTGCTGCCCTTCATCTACAGAGATAAACTGCCATCAAATTTCAACCTATCCATCGTTTCCAGGCCTACACCCGCCCCCCAAGCAATGCCTGCCTGGTTAGTGAAACCCGACGTGCCCCGTCCCGGCATTGCAGGGATGCGAGGGTCTATGGTCATACGACTACGGCCATGCATGCCAATGAGTACACCCGCCCCGGAACTACTATGAGCGCGCAGCGCAAATGAGCATTCCTGCCCCCCTGTCGCGACACATAAGCCACATTGTCGAACGCGCCGCAAACCCAAACCCTCCGCCCGGGGGGGGGGGGGGGGGGGGGGGGGG